>CANSZD010004321.1:0-123517 GCA_947648045.1 Beta corolliflora
TAAATCAATAGTTGGTGTTGTTCGCACCAATTTACCCTTATATTAGCTGTACAATGGAATCTTGCCTTTAGTACCTAGGATTTTATATTGGTCAAAATTATGTCGTAAATCATATGGCCGATTGGAGACTTTAGGAACAATTAGTTAATAATAATTTATACTATACCGTATGTCATAAAATATTTACAGAACAAGCAAGTGGCTACATTTTGGGAAATACGTTAAACTAAAAGAAAGAGAAAATAGAAAATCTCGACATCAAGTTTGGCAAGTCCTGGCAAGTCTATGTCATTAATCTGCTGATACGCACCTTTTTTTCGACATTAATCGGGCAGCGGATTTCTTGCTTTGATCAAAGCAACTGGGTTTGACAATGTTACTACCATGACCAGTCCACCATTTTTTTGCTACTATTATTGACCAATTTTGTATTCCTTAGCTTTCCACGTCCCTAATAGTTTAGATCGTCTTGTAATTGATCGGGGGACAAAGCCCTATCCAATGTAAGAAGGAATTATAGGAAGAAGAGGGAATCCGCATTTGGACGATAAGATACCAATGAGAGAGAGAGAGAGATAACATAGAAGAGAATGGGAGCAGTGGAGGGGTGGTGCAGATCGGGCAGAGGGTGAGTCAAACTGACGAGTGGGAAAGGAGATTCACTAAAATGAAAAGGATAAAATCATTTCAAAAAAATGAATTCAAGTGTCCATATAGTTCATTTGGCCAGTAATAGGTTTCTTTAAGTCGATAAATCAATTTTGGAAGACATGACCCATAATTGAATATTTTAATATGGAGTAATTATAGTGGAAATCACTAAAAGTAGACGATCATAGTTATGATTATTGTGGTTGTTTTCTTATAATATTTTAATTTTTTTAATTGCCAAACCATAATACTTCAAAATAGTTGAAATTTAGAATCACATGCATGTTTTCATAATTGCTTAAGATTTTGTTTTTTATAATGTCTTTGTGTACATTTTAAAGTAAATATAGGTTTCTATGGCATCATATTGTAAATAAAAGTTTTTAATACATGATTCTTGTTAGCATTAAGTATATCATGATTTTGAGTGAATTCAAGGTAATTTTTTAAAAACTATGTAAAGTATTCTTTCCTTAATTTTTTTTTTCTTCCTTTTTTGTGGTGTGCTGCATTTTCCCACAAGTTCTTTGACTTTAAATACTTCTTGCGTTCTAAAATAAATGAAACACTTACCATTTTGGGCCAAGTTTCAAAAGGGGGAAATGAAACATTACTTTATTTGGTATTCGACTCTCTCATCTCTCCTCATAAGCTTGGTTCCCTCTTTTTCTTTCTCTCTCTATCTCTCTCCTCTCAGTAAATCCAGGCCGAGTCCTCTCGTTTCATTTAAAGCGAACGGAGAAAGTATCACACAACTTTTTGTTTGAAAACGAATTATAAGTCATAAGCGTGCCTCACGTGAGGGTCTTTTTTTAGCCAATTTTAAATCATATTCTTATTACTATATAGTTTTTGTAAACTTCTGGATCGCAAGGAATAGTTTTAGAATCATCTAGAATTTTCCCCACATGGAATTCTCTGAATTTGCTTAATCGACGATCGGGTAAGCTATGAGACATTGATACTTACGTGTAAAAATATTTATTCCTTCTCCAAGGTTGCATTCACTTCTTTTTCAAGGTCAAATTTTGAAATATTTGATATAATATCATCTTAATATTTAGTATATGTTCAAATATTGTGTAAGCATCCGCTTGGATCCATTTGTTAGATATAATTATTAAAAACTAATGAAAAAATGTATACATTTAGGGACCTCAAAAAAAACAAAGAGAATAACATTGGGATGGAGCGAAATACTTTTTCCCTAAGTCAAGTAAATAATCGAGATATGATCACTCATGCTTTGAAATCATGTAGATGGGGTGTTCTTTATAGATAAAAAGCAAATTCAAATTTACATTTCATACTTATATATATATGTTTTTATTTTTTTATTCTTAACTTTTAAATCATCACTTTTATGATTCTCACAGGATTACATATATTTTCACCATAATTTTATGGGAAATATCATAATATCTTAAATTATAAAAAACCAAAAAAAAATTACCCAATGTAACTTGTGGGTCTAAAATCATGGCGTGGTTAACTTCTAAATCATCAATTCTATAGAACCATGGGCGTGGTTTTTGGCATGAGTGGAGCCAATGGTAATGTGGAGTACAAGCTGTAAGTACTCAAGTAATTTTCTATAGAGAATCTCATTTCGTAGTATAATATAGATTGTGATCTAAGCGATATATATGATTTTGCACAAGATATAATCAAACACGAAAAACAACCATTAGATATAATTAAATATACCTTAATTAGTATTAAAGCTTAAACATATTGAGAAAATTAAAGTCATGGCCAAGTGGCCAGTGGCTAGTGGGAAGCGAAATATGGAGCATTGGTGAGTGCAAGATGGCAAGAGAGATAGAGGGTGGCGAAAGCCGCGAAATGGAGAGAGGAACGGCCGGGTGTATGGTGCAGTGCGAAGTGGAGGTGCGAATTATGATTTTATTTGAGCCTCTAATAAAAGAAGCAGTGGACAAAAGTAAAATAATCAAGTTAATATTAACTACATCAACCACTAAATACACGGGTCATAAGTCGGTTTTAAAAGATCTCAATGCATGATTATAAAATTTTAAATCACAAGTTAATATTCACCACCATGATTTTAGGTTAAACTTCTTAAAAACTTAAATTTATAAAATAAAAAAAATAAAAAACTTCCAGTGCGGTTTGCAGGTCAAAAAACTAGTTAGATATTAATCTAGAAAATCTTGTATATTGTAGAAAAATCATGTAATAAAATATCTAGAACAATCTAGGATATGCCATGAAAATATCTCGTAATCCTAGTGATTAGTAACTGAAAAGAATCTAGTTGAAGTCTAAGATATCCTAGAGTTGATCAACTCCAACCCGCCGGCCCGATTTTTTGGGCGGGTTTGGAGCAGATTTTTTTTGGCCGCGGGCCCGATTTTTTTTTTTTTGAGACGGGCTTTTGGGCAAGCCAAAAATGACTTTTTAGTTTATTTGTTGTCCGGCCCGACCCGACCAATGGGCAAATTTTTTAGTCACGGCTAGGCCCGACCCATGATCACCTCTAAGATATCCTAGAAAAGTCTTTGGCAAAATCTAGTAGATAATTCTAGGCATTTCTAACAACTTTGAATAATCTAGACTAGCTCTATGAATGTCGATACCACAACTATATATAGGTGTTAATGCTCTTGTTTGCATAATGTAACAAACCAAGCATCATTAATAAAAGGTCAACCATTCATAAAAAACTCCTTCCTCATTTTTCCTACTTCACTCCACTGTAAACAAAAACTAACGGTCAATTAATAAGAGCATTATTCTCCTAACATAAACATAAAAGCCCACTACAACTTCCATTAACAAATTTCTAACATAATTAACCTTCTTTAAAATTACAAAAGTTTTTTCGAGTATAACGGTTTACACCATAAAAAAAAGTAACGTTATGTGTAATAATCCATTGAAATCAAAATATTAACCAAGCAAACCCGAACATTCCCCTCCTCCCCTCTCTCCTCTCCTTCTCCTCCAATTCTCTCTCATCCTCCGATAAGCGCAAGCCAGCAGAGGAGATAGAGAATCTGATGAACTGGCCTTAGGTAGAGGGGGTAATGTGGTAGTGTGGGTATTGCATAATTAGTTAGTTATTAGTAGTTACTTGAGGAATATGATAAAACGTGAGTGAGAAGTGAAATGTTATATGCCTATATATAGAGCAGATTAGGGAGGGAATAGGGCAAGAAGAAAATATTGGAGGATTTAGTAGTTTAGTTTTGGGAGAGAAACAATCCTCTCGAATGCTTGTTACTATCTTTTTTCACTGTCGAATTCCATATTATCAATCAAAGATCAGTTTTCCTTCTTAATCTTCTTCTATAATCTTTTTTTGTGACATCAGTTCATTACATGATCATCTATGGACACTGTACACCCTAGACCCTACAAGATGCACCCAATTCAAGCTCCTATATTGTGCAACACTTAGTTTTACCTGCATAAGTTAATCTTCCGGCCATGGCTAAGAAAAACGAGCAATGCATGCTCTGAGGAATCTCTGTATACTAAACTTGTTGCAAAAGGTACAGCAGTAGGATGGCAAGGCAATTCTTCTTTAGCAGAGACATTAATTATATGTCTCACATTATGTGATATAATTCTGCCAATGAAGAAATTGTCCTGTTATTCTTCTCTACCATTAGAGATCTTGCCTTTACTTACATGTCTGTGATTGTTGAAATGGTAGCTTTATACAATGAAAATGGTCATATTCTGTGAATATTGCATGGTTTATGCTATGAAACTATTCTTTATACCTTGCATTTACTATCTTAGATTCTGTCTTTACTGCTGCTATGGTCCCCTTTTTCCTATAGGTTCCTCCTTACCTACCTTTCTTTAAGATTGCATCAGGGGAAAAGATCATCTTAATTAGTACGTGTATGAAGCACAAATGCACAACTCAGGAATTTAAAGAGCATATATATGACAGAATATTACTGGTTAGTTTGTTTATGTTTAGTGTATAGACATAAAAAAGACTGAGATCATGGCTGACAACGCAAACTTCAATACGCACTCCAAATTCATCTTCGGTTAACCATGGCTGACAACGCAAACTTTGATATTTTACTCATTTAAATAAAACAACCTGCATTGTGCTGCTAATCCAAGAAGTTCTAGGTGTTGGAAGTTTGGTGATTTGGGTTACGAATCGAAAAACCATGCCCAAAATCCAAGAACTTGGCGCTAGAAGGATCATTTAACTTGGCTCAACTAGGTCAATTCTCCCCCTGAGCAGCTACAAGCGCGTAGCGTCTTTCATCCGAGATGTTACAAGCGGGTACTCACCTAACAACACTCCCGCTCCTAATGCAAGGGCAGGTCGGCTTCGTAGGCGTATGTCGACCATGAATGGTCGCAGCGTCGATGGCACCCCGTGAGAAGGATGCGGACCTTCAATCGGGAGGGACGCCAATTGGAAAAAGGTAAATTGAGGACCCGGAGTATGAGGAAGTCATCCTAGAAGCGAGGATCTCAACAATTACGAAGATGAGGATCAAAGTCGTTCTCGCGGGAACACGGCATCGGTGGCGCAAGCAATTATTACTATTGGCGGACACTTATTGATCAAGCCTAAGCGGTCTCCTTTCATTCGGAAATCTTGAACCACCCAATGCACGAATCAAGATGCGCGATCCTGCAAAGTATGATGGCACCTCGGACCCCAGCACGATCATGTGGCCGCTTATGAGGGGCCCAGTACTTATACACTCGGGTGGACGCTATCGGGTGTAAAGTTTTCCCATCCACTTTGGCCAAGGATCGCCCGGGACGTGGTTTAAAAGCATCGGGGCCGGTAACGTTTCTAGTTTTTCTCGCTTTCATCTATGTTAAGACTCACTTGCGGTAAGTAATAGGCCGCGAGCGCACAACCGGCGAATTGTTATCTATCAAGCGAGGGAAAATGAGAGCTGTGAGATTTCGTGGGCCGTTTCAATGCTTGAGGCGGTCACCATTCCCGCCTTGGCCGGGACGTGGCCGTTTTAGCTTTGATGGCCATTGAGGAAGGGTCCGGCATTTAGAAGTTATTTGGGTAAAACCTTCACATCCCTTGAGCCGATCTTGAGGAAGGCAAACGATTTCATCGGGGGGAAGAGTTTGATAAGGCCGCAAGCAGCCAAAGTCGTAGCCGGAAAAGAAGAAGGATGATAAGCGATAAGAGAGAAAAGGGTCGCGAAAATGATCGCGGTCGGGATGAAAGAAAGCGAGGAATCAAATGTGGTCAAGAAGGGAAATGACCGCGAGAAGAATGACCGCGAAAGGTTCGAGTACAAAGATAAATTCGATACATATACGCAACTCACGACCCCTAGGGCTCAGATATATCAGATGAACAAGGACAGTGATAAATGGCAACGTCCTAAGCAAATGTTTCATAAAAACCGTGACAAGAGCAAGTGGTGTGATTTTCACGGTGATCATGGTCACACTACCGAGAATTGAGGGCACTTGAAGGATAACTTGGAGGATCCGATAAGACGGGGTAACTTCACTCAATACAAGGCCCAATCAAAGGACGGAGACGTAGTGAAGCCTAATAACCAGGAATGTGCAATCGCGGATTGCTGAGATTCATGTTATAAGTGGCGGTCCAATTCATTGGCGGCGGTCCATGGGGCAAGGCAAGCCTGAAGGAATTCGAGCACCGGGTCAATTTCAATGAAAGCATGCGAGTGGAGAATGCCGCCAGCAATGCCGTCATGTCTTTCACGGTTGAAGATGCAAAGCATGTCGTCTACCCTCATGATGACCCTCTGGTGGTCACGCTGAAAGTGTCAAACTGTTTGATCCACAGAATCCTGGTAGACGGAGGAAGTTCCGCAAACATTCTGTACTTCTCAACCTTTGAAAAATTGATGATTGGTCGGGAACATTCGAAGCCCATACGTTACCCGGTAATAGGATTCACGAGGGCGTCGATGATTCCGGAGGGGCTCCGATAACCTTACTGGTCGAGTAGGGGGAGGATGAGAACGCCCGGGGATGTGATGGCGGAGTTTTTAGTGGTCGACGTGCTTGGAGCTTATAACGCAATTATCGGACGCCCTTTCATCCATGACGTCCAAGGAATTATGTCACCTTATCATTTGACTATGTATGACGTCTCCAATCTCGGGACGACAAAGAAAGCTTAGAGGAAATCAAGAGATGGCGAAATCATGCTACCTAACAGCACTGAAGCAACCGGCAAGGAGAGTGCCGGTAGAAGAATTAAATCCGCCACTCGGAAACAAAGGCGAGCTCAGAGGAGGGCTCTGGCGAATGATGAAGGATCCGGGAAAGGGGGTGAAGAGACGGATGTTTTGATGGAAGAGGCTGGAGTCCAGTTCGATGTTACTCAAGGCCCAAACCCGGATGGAGAAACAAGAGGAGATGTCTGGCGGATGATCCAAAGAAGGACAAGTGGCGTTGGAACGGACATGGACCCAAAGGTCGGGGTCAACCTTGGTGACTCTCCTAAGAGAAAACGCGGACGTCTTCGCGTTCTCAGCGGATGAGATGCCTGGAATCGACCCGGCCGTGATGGTACATCGTCTAAACGTTGACGGCACTGTCCGACCTGTCAAGCAAAAGAAGCGAAATTTTTCGGCCGAAAAGAACAAGGCCATTAAAGAAGAGGTTGATAAGCTATTGGCAGCTGACTTCATTGAGCCATGCGACTACCCAGAGTGGTTGGCCAATGTAGTCATGGTAAAGAAAGCTAGCGGTCAATGGAGGATGTGTGTGGACTTCACAGACCACAATAGAGCTTGCCTAAGGATTGCTTTATCCGGCTGTAGAGAATAGACCGCCTAGTAGACTCTACTAGCGGTCATGCATTGTTAAGCTTTATGGATGCCTTCTCGGGCTACCACCGGATCGCCTTGCTCGAGGTCGATAGGAAAAAAGCTGCGTTCATCACAGATTGCGGAGTATATAATTATAAGGCAATGCCGTTTGGGCTCCGTAATGCGGGGGCAACCTATCAAAAGCTAGTCGACAAAGTGTTCGCGGATCGGGGGGGAGGAATATCGAAGCATATGTTGACGACTCCATCGTCAAGAGTAAAGCCGATCAGTGAACATTTGGACGATCCGGAAGAGACCTTCAGAACTTTGAGGAAGTATAAGATGAAGCTCAACCCAAAGAAATGTGTCTTTGGGGTGAGAGCGGGAAAGTTTTTAGGCTTCTTGGTAAGCAAAAGGGGGATTGATGCAAACCCAGACAAAGTCCAAGCCATTGTCGACCTGCCCGAGCCAAAAAGCGTCAAGGATATCCAGCGGCAAACAGGGAGAATGTCGGCCCTCACTCGATTCATTTCAAAGTCAGCAGACAAAGCTTTGCCTTTCTTTGCCCCCGAGAGGGGAATAAGAAGTTCGAGTGGGGAGAAGAGCAAAGCAAAGCATTCTGGCGGTAAAGAGCATTTAAAGAAGCTACCTACCATTACAAGGCCCGAGGCTGAGACGTATTACGTGCTATATATCTCGGCCTCGCTGAAAACGATCGCGGCCGTGTTGTTGGTAGAAAAAGAGAAGAGGCGACAGCCAATTTATTTTATCGACCACATTCTTAATCGGTCCGAGAGCCGTTACCGCTACGGTAGAAAAAATGGCCTTGGGCCGTGGTAATAGCCGCCAGGAAGCTCGGACCATACTTGCCCTTGCCACCCCATTCAAGTTTTAACCAACCGGTAGCTAGAAAAAGCATTGCGAGAAGATGGATAGTTCGTCGCTTCTTTGAAATGGGCCGTTGAACTATCGGAGTATGATATACGATACAAGCCCGGGACGGCTATATATCAAAGCGCAGGTCCTGGCAGACTTTATCGTGGAAGCCTCATATGAGGAGGAAGAAATGGAGCAAAAGGAAGTCCGGTCTGTGGAAGTCGATGGATCGTCCCATTGTTAGCGGATCTCGGAGCGGTATATAGTAATGACCCGCCCGAAGGAAATTCTTATCGATCGCCATCAAGTTCGCCTTCCGCGTCAAACAACGAGCCGAGAATATGAAGCGGCAATTGCGGATTGAGAATGTGTTTGGCGGCGGGTGCTAAGAAAGTGTCTTTAAAAACGGACTCACGGATTGGTGAGCGGCCGGCTAAGGGGAGAATTCGAAGTCGAGAGGCCAACATGCTAAAATACGTTGAAAAGGCCAAGGAATTGATAGCTCAACCGAATCATTTTGAGATTCAAGCGATACCTAGGGCCGAGAACACAAAAGCGGACGCGTTGTCCAAATTGGCAAGCTCCGACTCATTTAGCATTGAAAGAACCGGTCACGGTTGACATCTTGAAGGAAATGAGCATCACGGAAAAGGTCGGAACCGTCAACGGTATAAACCGGCGGGGAGAATGGTTTAGTGAGTTGGTGGCGTACAAGTTGGCCAGGGACGCTTCCGAATAATCCTTCGTCCCGCTAAGAAATTGAAACGACAAGCAAGGTCGGTACGTCATATACCAAAATGAGCTATACAAGAAATCATTCAACTTACCTCGGCTTAAATGCGCAACCGCATGGGAATCCGCGAAGATCCTTGAAGAAATACATGAAGGTATATGCGGCAACCATATTGGCGGAAAGGCTACGGCACTTAAGGCGTTAAGGGCGGGATTCTATTGGCCAAGTATCTTTGGCGGATTCCCGAGCTATGTTAAGAGATGTGATAAATGCCGGAGATACGCTCCCGTCATTAACAGAGCCGGCCAACGATTTGCGGCCTATCCTATGCCCAATCCCGGTTCGCACGGTGGGGAATGGACATCTTGGGACCGTTCACCACAAAGCAATCGGGGGGAGAAAGTTCCTAATAGTGGGAATTGATTACTTCACCAAGTGGATAGAGGCGAGAGCCGACAGCAAAAATCAAGGCAAATCGAGTCAAGAAATTCATCGCGAGAATATTATGACAAGATTTGGGATCCCCATGGCGATCGTCTTTGATCATGGCGTCGATTCGATTGTCGACACATGTACGAGCCTTCTTAACAGAATTTCGAGTAAAATTTGCATAATCGGCCGTTTGCCACCCTCGAGCAACGGGCAAGCGGAGGCCGCGAACAAGCGAGATCCTAAACGCCTTGAAGAAAAAGCTAGATGAATTCAAAGGGGGATGGGCCGATATGGTACCCAGCGGTGCTATGGTCGAAACGGAACAACGAGAGAAAGAAGCGACGGGAGAGAGCCCATTCAAGTTAGTCTTCGGCGCGGAGGCGGTGTTGCCGGTAGAGGTGGGGTTACCCTCTTACGGATCAAGCACCAAGATCTCCCTAAAGAAATTACCAGGGCACTTAGGGAAGACCTAGACTTCTTGCCGAAAACAAGGCTCATGGCGGGCGAGAGCGGCCGCTTACAAAGACGGGATCGGCAAGGCTTACAATAAAAAAGTCATGGAGAGGCCATTAGATGTTGGCGACTGGTCCTTCGCGAGACAGGCGGCCCGGCAAGGCGCATATTGAGGGAAAGGCGAGCGCTACCCGGGAAGGTCCCTACATCATAGCCAAGAAGATTGCTCTCGGTTCCTTCATTTTAAAGAATATGGATGGCAAGGAGCTTAAAAATTCTTTGGAATGCTAGCGTCCTAAAGAAATACTATGTTTGAGTTACTAAATGTAATAGGTCGAGAACCACCCTTGATTACTTAAATAATACAAAATACGTCGGCGAGTTCATCAATTGTCTTATTATTTTCATGTACATTAATCAAAAGCCATATGACAAGGCTCGAAGTACGTAAACGGTCATATGACGGACCTAGTACAAATCAAAAGCCATATGACAGGCTCAAAGTACGTAAACGGTCATATGACGGACCTAGTACAAATCAAAAGCCATATGACGGGCTCGAAGTACGTAAACGGTCATATGACAAACCTAGTACAAATCAAAAGCCATATGACGAGGCTCGAAGTACGTAAACGGTCATATGACGGACCTAGTACAAATCAAAAGCCATATGACAGGCTCAAAGTACATAAACGGTCATATGACAGACCTAGTACAAATCAAAAGCCATATGACAGGCTCAAAGTACGTAAACGGTCATATGGCGGACCTAAGTACAAATCAAAAGCCATATGACAGGCTCAAAGTACGTAAACGGTCATATGACGGACCTAGTACAAATCAAAAGCCATATGACGAGGCTCAAAGTACATAAACGGTCATATGACGGACCTAGTACAAATCAAAAGCCATGACAGGCTCAAAGTACATAAACGGTCATATGACGGACCTAGTACAAATCAAAAGCCATATGACAGGCTCAAAGTGCGTTAACGGTCATATGACAGACCTTGCACAAATTAAGGCATATCAGGCCCAGTGCGTTAACGGTCATATAATCAGACGATAATTTAACAAAAATATTGGCGGACATACAACAATCAGACGATAATGAAAGCGACAAAAACACAAGATATAAAGTACTTTCCCATAAAATAAAAGCTACTGGCTTGGCGGCCAACTACAGGTAAAACGATGGCGGCTAGATGAAAGGCTTTTAGTTGGAATTGTACTTATAAAATTAAGAAACGTTAGCGTTTACAAATGTCAACATGGGCCGAATAAAGAGTTGAAATATTCAAAAATACAACTATAAGCTATTAGAAGAACGAGGAAGAGGTGAAAGAAGGGCGCCAAAAGTTTCAAGAGGGAGGGGTCTCCGATTTCCTTGATCCTGGAACATCTCGAGGATCCGCATCGGCAATAGCGTCCTCGTCGCCGAACTTAGGATCCCCCTCAATAGGCGTGAGATGCTTGGCCACGCGCATGAGCTTCTTCGATAACGTTCGGTCAAATCCCGGAACCGATTTGCAAACGCATCTCATGGCGGCGGCCATCCGCCATCATACCTCTTGTGCAAGTCATTTGCATATTCATCGGCCCTATTTAAGCGAGCAACAGCCTTAGCAGCTCCTCTGGCCTCAGCTTCAGCGGCAGCATCCAAGACAGCAATATCCTTCTCGGTTTGAGCCGTGTCCATAGCCTTGGTTAACGTCTGAACGTTAGCCTCAGTCTCCTCTAGAAGAGATGCTCGCGTTCTTAACGTTACCAGCTCATCTTCCTGGGCGCCAACTTCTCCTCTCGCATCCTTCGGCGGAGTCCTGGCAAGTCTCTAACGACCGCTTATGGTCGTCCGCCAACTTTACGGTACTCAATGTCTTTGCTCTATTAACTCAACCAGCGACATTGTTGGCTCGCAAAGACAAAAAGAGAACGTCAATAAAAAAAAAAGAGAAAAAAACAAGCAAATGATAAAACAAGTGCTAAAACGTACCACAAGTTGGTCGTGAGCCAACCTAGCGGCCAAGGGAGTAACCCGGAGACCCCGCCGGCTGTCTAGAGGCAATTGCATACCTTTCGGGATACGGTAGGCTAGAATGCCACCGTTTTCGGGAATATCGGCATACAACGACTCGTCCTCCCCGACGTCCCAATCGAGGTTGGTATATCTTACCGGGGACAACAAAGGCGCGACCAAAGGATGCCGCCACAGCATCACTCAGCGGCACTTCCTTCTTCTCGATCCACTCATGGTACCGAGAGAAGACGCGGGGGATAGGTTGGATAAGAAGGCTGGGCATTAAGATAAGCTCACGGATCTTCTCACGAATACTTTGGAGTAAGATCCGGATAGCCAAGTCACCCCTTTGTGATGACCAGGGGCCGTAGTCGCGATCTCGCCACGATCTTGGCCCTCGAAGCGTTCACGTCCACATTCTCAACATGGACGACATCCCGAGCAGGGGGACCGGAGTGGAGGATCCGCCGTAGCTGGCCGCTTATTAGCAGAAGTATCCTCCGCTGTCGGTTCACGTTGTCGTCTCCTTGTCCCGCTACCCCTAACAACAGGTCGTGAAGTAGAAGACCTGAGTGGGCGGCAGAGGGGAAGCCGGACCGCCGGATGCGGCGATAGTAATACCACCACGGCCGGGGAGTGCGGCCGGTATGAGCGCCGCGAATACGGCGGATGTTCGGGGACCATGACGGTTTCCCCCTCTACGGCCATTTACAACGCCATGCACGGTCTCGGGACCTTCGGCGGGAGCGAGCCGCATGTTGGTTAACGGCTCGAAGTTCTCGGAGATGCAAAGGGTCACAGGTGTCTAATTGATCAAAGCTGCGCAAGACAAGGCTAAGTTAAAAAAAAAAAAAAAAAAAAAACATTCGAGACGGACCGGTCCAGATAGCGTACTTACCATTAGCATGAGTATGACAAAGCAACATGGCGGACAGTTGTTGATTCCCCAGGATATACCTAGAGTGAGGGAGCCAATTTTTGGGTTCCTTGACCTTAACTTCCCTCCCGTCCTCATAGGTAATCATGAAATCTTCGGTGTCGAGAGAAGTCATAGGTCGCCCTCTCATCATACGTTAGCGGAGCCAAAGACAAGTGCTCCATGTGCGGACGCGGCTCAGTGAAGTGACGGCGCACTGGATAGTTCTCGGGCACCTGAAGCCAAAAGAAGGCATCCTGCCAGCCCTTCAATCCAGTAGCTTTTGGTTGAACCGTCATCTTCTTATCGGCCGTCATTAGTGACCACCACCCCGCTTGACGGGCAGAACCATTTCTTTTCAACCGGTGAAGGTGACGGAACAAATTCGAGTTTCGGGGAAAGTCCAAAAGCGGATCGTCCGGATATACGCAATCAAGTTTCGGACCGCTAACGGAGTCAGCTGGGCTAAGCAGACGTTGAAAGAGTTTAAGATCCTCACCAAAAAGGAATCCAAAGGAAAACGTAGCCCAAACTCAAAATGGTGAGTATAAACGGCCACATGACCAGGGAGGGCATTCCGTTACAATGGAACCCTCGGAAGGAATCACCCGGCCTATAACCGTAGGGAACCGAAATAAATGATCGGCGACTTTAGGGTAACCAAGGTCAAGGGCATCCTGTCGCCAAGGAGAATCAATTTCAACCGTTAACGGCCCCAAGCACACTCATCCTCGGGCAACCATAAAGCATCGGTCCGGGACCTTCGGCGTCCTCTTCAACATCTCTTTTGCGGTACGTTAAGATCCACATCAACTCTCCTCTCGCTCGCGCGAGAATTTTCTCCAACCACGCGCTCCGACAGAGCGCGCTAGTGCTCGAGGTTCGCGGTTGTAGTATGTGTCGCGTCTCCGGGAGGGCGCGAACAATGGGGGTGTCGAGAAAGGCCGAAGCGGTGATAAGTGGACCCTTGATTAGCCATAACGGTTGCAATAGAATCACTGTCGTCACCTAAATCAATGATAGGTGGATTAGCGGCCATAGTGTCGTGCAAACGGTCATAAAAATCAGCCGGTTACTCCAACCCCTGCGTCGGCCCATACTATCCAACCGGGCGTGCTCTCTTAAAGGGGAAACATCAAGGCCGGGAGCAGCATCGGTTGGCGGACTCCTAAGGGACCGTCTAGCAAGGATTTAGTGTCTAAGCTCCCTAAGCGTCCCGTCCATCACCGCTCTCCCTAGCGACCCAGGATATCTCCTAGTCAAATTATGCTCCTCGGGAGTGGCGGGGTCGTTAAGGAACTTGGACCTCATTTCTTTTTCTCTCTCGGCAGTTAGGGGAATGTCCAGACAATAACCTAGTTCTCCCCACGGGGCTAGAATCGGAAGAAGGCTCATCGTCGGCCAAAGGGGAAGAAGGTTCGCTTTCGGTCATAAGTACATCACTAGGGGTATTCTGACTATCAGACTGGTCCGACATAACGAAAATACAAAAAGAAACTTTAAGCTTGGAGAAGAAATGAAGAAATACCTGGAAGAGTAAAGTCGCCGGAGAAAGAAGCGCAAAGAGCAAAAGGTTGCCGAAAAGAAAAACGAGCGAGGATTCTAAGGAGTGAGTGCGAAAAAGCCCGAGCTTGAACGAAAAGACCACCGGAAAAGTAAAATTATCACCGGCAAAACTCAAACTCAAAATCCCGAAAAAACCCGAGAAAACCTTCACGAAAAAATGGTAAATTTTTAAGCACAAGAGGACCGGAAATCGAAAACTAAAAGATTTGGCAACTTTTCAAAGAAATTTGAGCACTGGAAAGGCGGTTTTTAGGCAACTCAAACTTCGGCTATGGAAGTTTTGTCAGAGAAAAAATGGAGAAAGAGAGAGAGTTTTGTGAATGAAGATAAAGAAATCCGAAAAAAAGTTAAGCTGTTCCAATGTAAAGCGTGAATGAACGATCGGGATTAAAAGACCTCTCAACTCCCTCTCCCGGATCCCCGCCAAGTGTCGAAGTATGGTAAACCCTAATAAAATAATGGGCGGGATTTTCGAAAAAGTAATCATTAACTTTTCGAAATTTTTTCAACTCCCTACGACGACACGTGGCACCCAACGAATGAACTTCCCCAAGAAGTCGAGCACGGCAACGATAACTCGCATCCGTCGACAACATCACTAGCGGTCGGGACCCCAAATGATCTTTGGGGGGCTAGTTGTATGGGTATAACCCAAGTATGATAGCGGATCGAGAGATAGGTCCGCGAGCGCCATCACGGACGCGAATACTTTAAACCTGTTACCCACAGCTCTAACAAGTCAGTACATCAACATGTCCGACAACGTTGGCGGTCGCCCAACAGGACAAAATAAGGGAATCTTCCCAGTTGTCAGAAGCACCATGACCGTACACGTGTAAAAGGATTACGCACCCTGTCAGGTGAATAGTACTTCTATAAATACCCCACTAGTACTATTCTGCGGTGTACATTCTCTCACACCCAGAATTCTTATCTCTCTCTCTCTACTTTCTCTCTCTAAATCCTATTTGGACACGTCTTGACTTGAGCATCGGAGGGGTTTCTCGCATCCCCCCCGAGGGTAGTTCACGTTTGCTTCTTGTGCAGTTATTCACTAGCGGAGTCCTATCCCAACCTTTGGCGGACTTCTCTCGAGGCCGCCAACCGTTTCAATACCGAAACAGTAACTTCTGCTAAATAAAGAACGAAATCATAGAAGGTAAATTATATAACAGATTGTGCTTGATTGATACAAACTTCTGCATCCATAGATCTCAAGTCACTCGGCTAAGCTACTGAGATCATGATCTCATGAGTAAGTATATTACAGATAAGCCTAAAAATTGTGTTAGTGAGCTTGTCTGCAAATATTTGTCTTTGTTATGTACTCCCTCATTCCTGTTTGTTCGTCTTGTATAGAATGTCACGATTACATAAACCAAACTTTTAAAATTCTCATTAAACTTTAAGAAAAAAATCATGTAGGAGTATAATACAATTATATGGCTGAGAGCCTTACATTGCGTTATTAACTAAAGCATTAATAAGATTATGAGTAACTAAGCGAATCAACTTAAAATCTGCTTCTGGAAGCCTAAGGAGCAAATTTTGTCATAGTTGCCAAGCTATCTCTAAGGAACTTAATCTGTTTTACTGTTGGCCAAACTGCTTCTGACATAAACTCAGCAAAAAGAAATTGTGCAGTAAAAAGATATCAGAAATCTCACATATCTGAGTAGCCAACATAAACACATTGCTGTTACTTAGATTGGAGATCCTTCATGTTCTTCACCCTTCGACTGCTTGATCACTATTCCTAACATCGGTGTTGCTGTTTCTATCAGTACATTGTTCTATCTCCCTCCCCTCCCCCCGCCCCCATTTGTTTCCAGCATGAGCTGTGTGGTTATACATTAGAAGAAATAAAAGGAGCACCAACACAGTTGCAGATGCACTTGCAAAAATGGCGAGAAAAGACAGCTTCTATGCCGGCCAGATAGTTGATCTAATTACCCCACCCCCAGAGTTGTATTAAGTTGCTTATGCAGGATATTGTAAGCAGTAACACTAGTAGTACAAGTCCCCCCCATTCCCAGGGAGAAACTCTTCAGTCTGTAATAACTTTAAACTCTTCTTTTGTTGATTAATGTCATATTTCTGAACTTTTGTGAAGTCCTTACATGATGATTCAAATAGAAGGAGCAGTGGACTTCCTTATCATTCTTTTTTATTATTTCAGATACTATAAAGCAACTTTGCACACAAAATTTCGAACAAATATTTCGTTATATTATATAGTTTCGCAGGGAGCTTATACACACTAAGAGTTGCACCATACAATAGTCTATGAATCAGTAGATATGTAGTAGATTGCAATCTGGAACAGCAGTTCTTTCCTCCATCCACATTGACAGTCTTTCTGTTCCTGCAAATTGATGATCTTTAACTGCTTACATTTCAGGCAAATAGTTGTATATTTGTACACCTCTACTTGTAACAATATTTCCTGACAAATCTGAATATATTTGTATTCCTTGAACCATAATTATATTCTACCATGTCATTAGTAGGAAAAGTAAAATATAATTTTCATATCTGATATGATGTTCTCTTTGGAAAGGTCTTATTTTTTGTTTTCAATCATATAGAGGCAGATGTCGAAAACTCTGGCCAGGGCGACTAACTGCCATTATATGCAAACATAATAATAGTTAACACCAAAAATGATACTTGTTGTAAAAGATGGTCAAAATAGGAAGAAAAACTACCTTGGTGACACTACTTGCAACTGAAACTAAGTGTGGTAGTGAATTACAGGGCAATTCTCCTTTGGCACAATAGAAGTATGCATGAGCATGGACAGTGTGCCAAAGGAGAATTTCCCTGTCATTCGCCATCACCAATCGAAATCTGTCTTTCGAAGCTCTTAACTTGCTTAGCTCAGGACTCATTCACTGCCTTATTTATACCAGCTCTACTTGTACCCGAAATTTGGATATGCCACAGTGACAAAAGGCATATGCTAGGATAGTTCTAGCTAGTGGGTCTTCCCTCTCATATTTATGGAGTTATGGTCCCTAAGCTCTCTCCATTTATCCTCACTTAGTACTTGAGAATCTTCATCATCTGTATATATCTTGTCCTCCTTATATATTATGGTTTGCATGTATAAATTACAGAATTAAACTTCTGTCATGTGCATATATATAGTTATCTTCATTATTATTTCATAATGTAGTTTAAACGCATATTTAACATGCCTAACAAAACCTCAGTATAAAGATGCTATGTTATTTAGTTGGCGAAATTTGAACATATATGTATATATACCTTCGTTCTTTTTTGTTCTTCCTAGAAGTTACCTAAGGAAGAAACCAAAGGAGTGGTAAATAAGAATTAAAAAAAGTGGGAGAGTGAAGTTAATGGTGTAAATGAGACCCATTTGCAGTGCATCTAGAGATAAATGATAATACTAAAGCCGGCGGTGCTAGGTGAAGTTAAGTGGGATCCATTAGGTGGATAATAAAATGGGGAAACGTTTAGGCCACAAAGGAAAATATTCCAAACAAGAACAAAAAGAAACTTACATAAAAGGAAATAAGGAAGAAAAACATATAGTAGCATAAGAGATTAAGAGTAGAAGACTTTTGTTAGTAAAAGAGAAAAGTAGCATAAAGTTAGATTTTAGACTGATTTCATACGTTGTTTAAGCTTTTGGAATATATAGTTCATGGCAATAGTCAACTACTTTACATGATCTTGACGTAGGAAGTATTTGGTAGGCGAAGTTCGACTAAGATCGAAAACGAAATGATTTCTACTAATCAGCCTCCTTATTGTCGATCCCTTTTCTAAAACTTAACGGCCATAAGGCTAAGCCAAAGTCCGATGTGCTTTTAAGCCATCCGAGATAGTTTAAGCATTTTAATTTTTGTATTTTATTATTTCCTTATTTTCGTATTAGGGTTTTGTTTTGAGTATTTAAACAACATTAGGTTATTATTTGGAGCAGCTTTTCGACTTTTAATAATATTTCAGAGTTTAACTCTTTTCGTCGTGGATTCGGATTTTTCACAGATTTTGTAATATATACGTTCATGGCAATAGTCAGCTTTCCTCTTAGATTTTCCGACTGCGTCAGATCTTATAGCAACCATCAATAAATTGTATATTGTACTTGCATTTGGTACTGGAAAACATCATGACAAGAATATTTAGCAGCACAGATATCTTGACCAAGAAAGAATGCCTCCCCTCGAAATAAGTATATCCATGAGATATGTCTGCCTCTTTTTCTTTTTCTTTGCTTCTTATGTAACAAGAATTATTCTGCGTCTTATATCATATAATCTTGTTGCATCAAATTAATCTTGAGAGCATTTTGTACACGAAAAGTTAAAAAGAATTAATTGCAAAAATACTGGAACAGAACTAATAATGTAGGTCATAGGACCTCTTGATGAGAAAATGTTGCTTAAATTTCCATTTTTGTGCAACATAGCATACACAGTTATTGAAGATGAACGTGTTAGTCAAGTGGTGTTTGTTTCTCTTGAAGAGCCAAATGCACATTGGTTCAATGGCAATTTAGTACAACGCTAGACTGTGGTGAACCTGTAAAAATTATGACCAAGGTTTATTTCTAACTTTCCAAGAAAGTACTCCATCCACGATATGTTCACATCTATAACCTATACTAATATATTACAAGACGTTTACGAACATGGAACGGTATTATGTGGCGCTCTCGCTTTAGGGTGTTTTCTTCTCTGTAAGCCACAACCAAACCAAGTGATAGTGTTATCATTTTAAACTAAAATTTTAGTAAATGAAAAAATATAATTACCTAGGGTATAGCCCACCTTAAAAGCTAGTTATGCATTTTTTAGGCAATTTATTTTGTGAAGTTGCACAAACTTTGGCATTGAAAAGCGTGAAAACTCATGATTGTTAAGCCTATGCATGGACGTATGCCATGACATGCATGTGGGTCGTGCTATGAATAGACCTAATTTTTTAACTTGACCAGTGTGGCACGGCCTATCACGGTGTGCCCATGGGCCATGGGCAGCCCTGGCCTGAACAATATGGAGGCTCTGTGCTAATATTGAAAATAGGCCCATATATAAAAAAAATTCAAAGAAACCACCAAAATATGCAAGTAAACCAAATAACAAACATGCATCGTCAAACTAAGCTTTTCTCTTCAAAATCTTTTGATACATTCCAAGAAGAACCTAAATTCAAAAACTCGTAGACATTTTGACTATCAACGAAGTCTTTTATGTTTAAAGAATTTTTTTTCAATTTGGGGGACCATTTGAAAGTGAGGCCCTGTTCCATGTCCCACTTTGGACATGTTAAGGGTCGGGCCTGACCATGGGCCATGTCGTACCTTGGCCTTAGTTTTGAGTTTGGTTGACATGGTATGGCACGGACACCGGACACGAGCATGTACATTTTATCCTGGCCAAGCCCCCCGGCTTTATCAGGGCTTGATTGTAGAAAGGCCTTCAATTTTGTTCCTTTGGTTAAGCTGAAAAACTAGTATATTCCATTTTCAATTCATCCATCAACTTTGAAGATGCTTTTTTTTTAATATTTATATATTTTGAAGGAGCTTAATCCAAGTTAAGTATTAAAATTTTATCAAATATATCAGATTCAAAGTCTTATAAACATGGAAAGGCTATGTGTTATTGTTGATATCTTTTTTAAAGAAATTTTATGTGCAGCAGGACACTTAGGTACATATGTAAGTATCAATATCATTGCAACTAACAACAGCTGCATGGATGCATTACAGGGCAATACTCCATTGGCAGACAACCACTCTATCTGTATGCAATTAATTAAACAAGATATGGAGGAGTAAGTTTAAAACTGCCAAAGGAGATTTGCCCGGCAATTCAGCTATGCATGGTATATCATAGACAACTTCGAAGTTTGCAACTTATGGTGTAGAAAATGAAGGGTAATGTTGCATATGTGTCTTTATTTTGTTTTTCTTCTTCTAGAATTTGATCTTTCATTTTATCTAATGTGATTACAATCTTAATTTCCCATCAAAATGATCCTCATTGGCTCTTTTGATCTGCTTTTTAATCCATGGGGAATCCTTTGTCGTGTGGGTCAATCGCAGTATTACAACAACTGACTAAGAATATGTTGTTATGTTTAAGTATGCAAGCTCAACAAGTTAAATACGGGAGTACGACTGGTAACACGTGGTGGAATCTAGGTTTGGTCGTGGTGAAGTTGGTAAGCAATTAAGCAAAGCAAGAAGATAATGGCATATGGGGCCAATTATGCCATATCCAGATCAACACGCCCGTGTGGGTTCTTTTAGAGGGTAGCAAAAATTTTATTGAAGGCCATCACACCCATGTCGAAAACGACACAATGTTGTGGTTGATGGCTTGTTAGCTGTCGAAGTTCCTCATTGTAGCTAATATACCTATTTGATTGTTATTAGTTTGGTTAGATATCAGAATGGTTTCCTAGTTTGACTAAGAGTTAGGATTGTATCTTCTATAAAAAGGTGCTTAAAATTATTGTCGCGTATATTATTTGTCATTGTCTCTAATTTTCACTTCATATCTCTTTTGTGCTTCCGCTCCTAACTTCACACTTTCTGCTTGTAAACGCTAGTGTAACGTACTAACTACTAAGGTTTACGTGTAAAATATATCAATGGTAAATCTGCTTCACAAGTAAAAGGAATAACCGAATAAATCCTAACTGGCCCTCCATTCCATAGACTTTTAGCTCTTACAGATTTTGCTTAGTACCATTTCTTGTGAACGTTTCATCCAAAATTTCCTGGTAAAGTGCCCCTTTTTGTTGCATGTATGATTGAACCAATTATTAATCAGCCAGATTTTAGGTTCTCAAACATGTATGTCAAATCCGAATCCAAATCTTTTGTCCCATAGATCTTGTTATTAAAGTCTATGCACTAGTTAAGTCATTGGCATCTTTTTACCGTAAATTTGTATTTTGGTTGAGTTATTTCCCAAACCACACAAAACAAGACCAGAAATACAAATTTTTCGTCTAATTTCTAAAGGTCCTTAGGCCAGTAATAAAAATGGGTGCAATGCTCTATTTATTTACACATAATTAATCTCTTGAGACGAAACTCACTAAATACACCTGCACAAGTCAAACTTAATAATCTAATGACTACTAACTAAAGGTATTGAACAAATTGCATTTGTTTCTTTTCTGTCAAAACATCAGATGTTCAACAGCCCATATGATAAAATGGAGAACAACAGTAAGGATTTACTTTTCCTTTACTCTGTTTATTCCAGGAAATATTCAGTGTCTGCATTTGTTAGGTGCCTTCCTCAATTTGAATATGCCAAAAGAAACAGAAAGCATATGCTAGCTAGGGTAATATATACAGCTAGGTGTACCCTGCCATATGCAGGCTGCGGCTTAGAGTGAACTAGCTAAGAACATTTATGTACTGTTCGTGACCATGTCCTTGAAAACGCGCTTGATGGCTAGTTTCAATGACAAACCATATTGTGTTATCAAACAAAACCCTTTTCATTGAAGGAACTATATATATCATATTAGACTTGTTAGCATCTTTTTTTTCCCAGTATATATATTAAGCTTGACATCATATAACATGCTGTTAAATCTTTTCTCGGATGTGTCTGAATGACATCGTCAAATCCAAGATCAAAAGTGACAGAAATTGATGCTGAAGTAGATTCTAAACATGTTCTTGTAAGCCTTAAAGTGTCAGGGAAAAAGCAAAAAGACCAGAATAAAATTCTCTTCCTTTTACTGTCTCCAAATATTGTCCTGGCAAAAATTGTGAGATTGCAAGAAATTTGTGTTATCAGAGGAATGTTGTTGAGTATGGGACCACAAGGGTTCTTGAGCATATGCCGAAAATATGCTATTTTTCGCATGCCGAAAATCACACTTGCTTTGGCTTCTAATAATTCCCTGAGTTTGTCACAAAGCCAGATGAATTAATGGGTTGTATTGTTGTTCTTACCTACTGGTGTGTGAGCAATCTATCTTGTTTGGACAGAAATCTCCGTCGGTTTCGGCTATTCATAGCTAAATAAGAGTTACCTCACAATTCAGCCATTCAATTGTCTTACTATAGTTTGCTGATCACCCTTGATCAGAAGGCTTATGGAGTTGTCATTACTTCATTTATGCATAAGTTAATCATCCTCTAATTCAAGAACTTCTGTAATTGATTGATAGTGGTGTAGTTGCAACAATACATCAAAAATTGGTATCTTTACGTATCGAACTTATTAGTTGGCTCAGCTAAAAGCTAGTTCTTTGCTTACTTAACCTTGAGCACAATAATGTGGTCTAGTGTTACAGATATCAAAGTACATGGTCTAATATAATGACAATCAAAGATACATGAACTAGCGATTAAAAACATGGCCTCAGACAAAGTTTTCTCTTGATCTATTTTCTCGAATTTGGTACTTCCAGACCAAATATGGGTAAATAATATAATTCCGCTGCTTTAAGAAGTTGCATATTACTTGTTACATTCACATTTTTCGCAATATATACTCTCTCTTAGCACATAGAGGTCCTTTTTTGTCTCTTTTTATCTCTCAACTCCTAAATTTATATGGCATAGTTCAATGTTGCAAGTAAAAAGAAACGGAAGAAATATATGTAAATATATGTATTCTGTTGACAAAAAGGATTTTCAATGCAGTTTATAATTAACTCCATAAAGTAGATAATATTCACAACGTTCATACTCCTTCCACAATAGAATTTTTGAGCCATATTCTGCCTCTTCATAAGAATATTTTGATTTAAGTCATAGCATATGCTGTGGAATTCTTGCAGAGTTGGTTTCATGGATCACATATTCACATCAAGGATTAAGAAAAAAAATCAGCTTTATTTGTACTTTAATTTACACTTTTAGTAGAGATTCGCATGTTGTTTTGATCAATCCAACTTCTTCATAGCTTCATCAATTTCATTCGTTTCCTTTTCCTATCTTCAAGTTGTTGTCCAAGATTTTGAAACTGCAGAGTCACGGAGATTGCATATAGCTATTGTATCGCACTAAGCTTTAATTATACGACCTCTTCTTATTTAATGTGAGCCAACTAGTCCTAACTCACAAATCGGAGTTTCTTTCTAATTTATGATGTTTAGAAGTCGTTGGATCTAACTGTCTCTTCTCAAACTGATGTGAAGCAATTTCTAAAAATGAATTTCATGTAGTGCTCGTGTATAATACATGAGCTAGTTTCATGATAACAATGCTTAAGGCAAAAACAATGAAATGATTCGAAAGAACATGATGCAATTAGTTAAATAATGTGACTTCTAAATTATTGTATTTGTCAAGTGTTAAGAAAATTAGTCAAGATATACAGGCCAGTCAATTACACAAACTACATGAAAACTAGACCAACATTTCTTAGTTAACTTACATATCTCGAGCATCATTTGTAAAGCACCATGTTGCCACATATAGCCTGCAGCAAATCTGGATGCGCGCAAATTGCAAAGGACCACATTTTGCTACAAAAAGTACAGGATGTGCCTAGAATATCTTCCCTGCAAACAAATATTCCACACTAGCTCGTTCCTTAGTTCTGTTTTCAAATTCAAGTTGAGTCGTAAAACTGCAATTGATCCAAAGGGTAAAACTTTTTGTGCTAAGGATATGCCTTTCGCAACGAATGACTTCCCTTTGGTGCATCACATAATAATGTACTCTGACCTCCAAATGTAAGTAACAGCAAAGTCATAATAATAAGTCAAGTGCATATATGCATTACTGGGCAAAGTTTGTGCTAAGGATATGCCTTTCGCAACGAATGACTTCCCTTTGGTGCATCACATAATAATCTACTCTGACCTCCAAATCTAAGTAACGGCAAAGTCATTATAACAAGTCAAGTGCATATACGCATTACTGGGCAAAGTTTGTGCTAAGGATATGCCTTTCGCAACGAATGACTTGCCTTTGGTCAGTTGGTGCATCACATAATAATGTACTCTGACCTCCAAATGTAAGTAACAGCAAAGTCATAATAATAAGTCAAGTGCATATATGCATTACTGGGCAAAGTTTGTGCTAAGGATATGCCTTTCGCAACGAATGACTTGCCTTTGGTGCATCACATATAAATGTACTCTGACCTCCAAATCTAAGTAACAGCAAGTCATAATATTAAGTCAAGTGCATATACGCATTACTGGGCAAAGTTTGTGCTAAGGATATGCCTTTCGCAACGAATGACTTGCCTTTGGTGCATCACATATAAATATACTCTGACCTCCAAATCTAAGTAACAGCAAAGTCATAATAAGTCAAGTGCATATATGCATTACTGGGCAAAGTCACCTTTGGCAGGCAGTCATTTAGTCGTAAGCTTATAGCTAACTTCATAGCTGATAACAGCTTAATAAGTCAGCTTGTTGGAGGCTAAGTGAGCTCACTGCCAAAGGAGATTTGCCCGGCAATGTATTTGTGCAATCATCTGTTAAATGTTTGATGATCTCTTATAATCTCATAAATGTGACAAGGTACATACGTTTAACGCTTGTCCACATTTTTTCTCTATCAGGACTATGCTATAGTTTTGTGCAATCATCTGTTAAATGTTTGATGATCTCTTAAAATCTCGTAAATGTGACAAGGTACATACGCTTAATGCTTGTCCACATTTTTTCTGTATCAGGACTATGCTATAGTTTTGTGCAATCATCTGTTAAATGTTTGATTATGATCTCTTATATAATCTCATAAATGTGACAAGGTACATACTCTTAACGATTGTCCACATTTTTCTATATCAAGACTATGCTACAGTTTTGTGCAATCATCTGTTAAATGTTTGATGATCTCTTATAATCTCGTAAGTGTGACAAGGTACATATGCTTAGCGCTTGTCCACATTTTTTCTGTATCAGGACTATGCTATAGTTTTGTGCAATCATCTGTTAAATGCTTGATGATTTCTTATAATCTCGTAAATGTGACAAGGTACATACGCTTAACCCTTGTCCACATTTTTTCTGTATCAGGACTATGCTATAGTAATTGTGCTTTAATTCCATACTTTTTTTTTCAGTTTTCCATGTAACACCCTACTCCACCACCCCCACCACCCTTTTTCTTGTTCTTTAAACTTTACTATTTAACTTCAATAGATATCAAATTAAACATTGTTTTCTTATCTTATAAACATTATGATGTATAATTTGGTAAATTTATTGCAATGTAGGTTTTCAAACTATCGATTGTCATAGCTTTTATAGTCTAACTAGTGGTTGACCCGGGAGATGCCCCGAGGTTAATCTATATTATATTGTTCATTACATTTTAGTTATTCAAGATGGTTAATGTCGTTCTTTTTTTGCTTTTTTCTTTAAAGAATGTAACCTATTAATGAAAGTTTGTTGTTTAGGAGTATTCATAATCGGTTACCTAATTATTCGGGTACCCAAATATGTGGGTGTACCAGAATATGTGGGTACCCGCATTTGCGAGTAGCAAAGAAAAGTAACCCATGACTCGACTCTGAACAACTGGGTGCTCGCAAAAGTGTCATAGCTTTTTTATGGAAAATAAATCATTAGAAGAGCTACAGAAGAAGCTACTACTATGAGTGTCAAATGTCGATCCATGTTGATTACAGTATTTTGGGTACTACTATGAGTGCCAACTGTCAATTGCATGCCAACTCTAATCATCATTTCTCAAAAGGATCTACTACCAATCAACCATAACGTAAATATTCTCACTTGCAGATTGCATCACAATTAATTTTTCCATTAACATGTTGATTCATCAAATCCTTTTTTTAAAATGTTAAATTGTTGATTCATCTAATCCAGACTTCTCCTATAAAATGTTGATTCTTCTTATTATTTATCTTTTATTTCCCTCCGAAAGTCACAAGCACAACAATGTGGTATCGGGTAGCTAAATAAGCTAACTTGATATATTTTCACAATTGTTTATTGTAAGAAGAGATTAATGTAACTGTGAAAAAAGAAAGAGAAAAAAATTATATAACGATGTATTATCCAAGATACACGTTTAACTTAAAAGCAAGCTCATTAATGGACTCGATTTTTGCATCTTTTTTTTGGGCCGGTTACCCAACCCATAAAATAAAATTTCATGTTTATTACCTATTTTTGGGTAGACGAGATCAACATGACCGGGTCAAACATATCGGGTCTCCTAACCACCCCCGGTGTAGTTACAATTTGGTTCTTAAAGCGGAAGCAATGTAGTTTATAGCTATAAATTATGAAATATTAGGCTATAAACTTTCCAGATATGTCAATTATATACTTTTTTTTTTTGAAATTCAAATAGTATATCTATAAATAATTTTTTTCCCCACAAAGACAAATATTATATTGTAGATTAGTTGGTTAATGCATTTGCATTTCAAATGGGAGGTCATGTTAGCCTTAAGCACTATATTTTATAATTTAATTTGTGTCATTTGATTAGAGAGGGGAGTACATGTGACAGCATGATAAATCATATTTACTTTGCATCATTTGTTTGGGGAGGGTGGGAATACATGTGACATCCTCGTGTATGCAACACCTAAATGGGGAAGGGAAGATTAGCGATTGTACTTCTTAAATCTATGAGAATGTTGGGTTTGATTAGTCATCCGAGTGTGTATTTGATAGTTGGTTTGGATCTTTTGATGGGTATGGAGCAAGCAAATGAAGGAGGGACTATTAGTGGTAGTAGTAGGGGGTGTGCACTTTTGGATCGGGGACCGAATTCGGGATCGGAACCGCACCGGAAAATTCCGGTCCAGTTACCGGTCCATGAAATTTTGGATTCCGGGTTGCCTGTCCGATCCAGTCCAAACCCGGAATTTTCCGGTCCGGTCCGAGCCGGCGGACCGAAATTCTTTTTTTTTTTTTTTAAGAAAATAAGTTTAAAGGTTAAAAAAAAGTTTAAAACTTAGAAAGTTAGAAAGTTAAAACCTCATATTTATTGCCTTTAAGATTATTGCTTTTAGAATTATTATATTTTAATATATTGAATTTATAAATATGTTTAAACCTAAGAAAAAGTTTTTTTTTAATAAAAAAATATAAATTCCGGTCCAAAACCGGACCCGGTCCAAAAAAAAATCACATTTCGGTCCACCGGTCCAACCGGTCCGGCCCGGTCCGGTTTTGGGCCGGTGCACACCCCTAGGTAGTAGTGTGCACTTTTGCTCCAATAATGTTGGCGGGCCACATAAGCTACCAAGTATTATGGGCCGTAACTTTTGAGATAATTGGATGTAATGGTGGGTCTCCTCAATAATTGTGGGGTATATTGTGAGATGTAAGTTACCATATCTTTAAGTACTTTTCTTAGATGTATGTAATAGTATTTTTTCTCCCCATAAAAACCAAAAAGAGATGGTAGATTAGTTGGTTAGTGTATTCGTATTTCAAATGAGAGGTTGCGTGTTCGAGTCTTCATACATATATTTTTGTTAATTACTTTGTATTATTTGTTTCAGAGGGGGGATACATGTGGCAGCATGACATTTGTTTGCTTTGGGTTTTAGATATATATATATAGATATGAGCGCTAAAACCCAAACTTAAACTGAAAGCTACAAACAGGGTACACTTAGCGAATATAGTAAAAAAAAAGGAACGTTTTAAACTTAAAAAAATATATTTTAAATTAAAGGATATATAAGAGTTGTTAATTAAAGGATGCGACTTAGACTCATTAACAAATTACATAAGCGCGAGCTATAACGCTGGAGGAGAGTTCTACCACATACAACGTTGGCAGGTTCATCCTAAAACCAATTGGTGATAAGTGGAGTAACCCACCAATCTATATGTTATTCATTCTCTTTAATTCTTCAATGTGAGACAATTATTCCTAACTCATATGTGAGTTATACTCTTAACAGTTTTTTCTTTTAACAATGCACTAATCAACAATTGGAAGTTTTTAAATGTTCACCTTTTAGGGGCATGTTTGGGAACAATCATTTCTTTTGATTTGATGGAATTGACCCATTTCACTTGTTTGGGACCCAATGGAATTGGATTTGGAATTGGGTCAATTCCAACCCGAGTTATAAACACATTATTTAAATTTCACCCCTTCCTCTGTCATTTGAATTTATTTCTCGTGCTATTTTCTCTCTCCTCAAAATTTCCCATTATTTCCTCTCCTCCCTTCCTCTCCGCCGGCGAGCCCACCCCATGCCAGAATTCAAAATAATTTCCACGTTTCCCAAACTAGTTTGTGGAACCGGAATTGGAATTCAATTATCATGTTTCACACACGAGTTTGATACTCTCTCTCCTCCACTTCACCCAAAAAACTAATGAGTTTGATACTCTCTCTCCTCCCTTTCACCCAAAAAACTAGAACACCAAACTCCTCTCTCTCCTCCTTTATTTCGGCATCAAGAGAACAATTATGGGACCAGTAATTCGCATCTTCATCAATCTCAATGAATTGGAATTGGAATTCAAATACATGATTTCAGTTTCTAGAATTGAAATACTAAAGTTGAAATGAAATCTGGTCCCAAAAGCTACCATAAGTATATCTCTATTTTCAATTGAATTCTAATAAACTATATTGAGACATTTATATAATCCTTTTTACTAAAATTGTAATTCCTTCTCACCATAAGACCCCTTCTCACCAGAACGTACGTGATAACTGTAAAAATAGTTATCTATGTTAGTAATATTGTATTCTTTATCAAAATATTAAATGATAATCTTTTTTCTTGAAAATGTAATCCTTTAGGAATATTGGTCCTATATGCGAACAAAAATGATTACATTTTAGCGAAAAACGATTGCTTCTTTGTTAAAAAGGCTACTTAGGATGCGTTCTCTTCACCAAAAAAAAACCTGAACTTATCTGAACTGAACTTATTAGACCTGATTGACCCTTATTGGAACTTGTTTTTGAGTGTTGTGTTAGACCTGGTCAAACCTGATTTGAACATATTGGACCTAAAACTTACTACCTCCATTCCTAAATAATAGTTACTCTTACACTTTTCACGCATGCCGATACAATAATTCGTGGTGGACTGAACTTGTTACAAGAAGGCTCGTATGTATTGCTCCTTTCCCAATTCCATGGCATGTATGTGCACTTTGTTAGGTCGAACTTATAACTTTTAATGTCTCCATAACCCTATTTTTGGAGTGATCCTCTAAGATGGGTTTTTTTTTTTTGGTGAAAAAGGAAATGCATAGATTAATGTTCAAAGATAAAGTTATTAGAATCTTCAATGAAGTTACTTATACAACAATTAGGGGGGTTGGGAAATGTCCTAATTGTAAGTACTTCATCCTCCATAATCCTAGCCGTCTTTGCCAGCATATCCGCTACCGCATTGTCCTTCCTTGGAGTGTAGGCGAGCTTGAAGTTACCCCTCCTACATTGCACCCTGCACTCATCAACAATAGAAAAGATGTTAGCGGTACAAGCATCCCCCCATTTATATTACTTATGGCCTGCTTACAGTCTGAGTACACTGTTGCAACCGAGATCTGAAGGTGAAGGGCTAAAGTTAGGCCTATTTTGATACTCATAATTTCCGCCACAAGGGCACTTTGCGCATAGGTCTTTTGCCCAAAACCTCTTATCCACCCCCCTTTCTCATCCCTGATTACACCCCCCAAGCCAGCATATTGGGTATGGGATATAAAAGAGGCATCCGAATGGATCATAGGCCCAATAGAATGATAAAAGGCGGGGGTAACAGTTGGGGTGACTGGGTTCTGGTTCGACGAAGCACTAATCCAAAGAGATGCATGCCTCCTCGCCCTTGTGAGGATGTCGTGGGCCGAGTCCGAAGATTTGCCCTCAAAAACCCACAAATTTCGAGCCTTCCACAGCTCAAAGCAAATCCAAGCAAACAAGGAGGCCCATTTAATTTGATGGAAATATCGTTTATTATGAGAGGTTGAGATTTATCACTCTTACGTTCTGTTCAACTTATTTTGTCTTATCTTATCTTATCTTATAAGATCTTATCTGATCTGATCTTATCTTATCTTATCTTATAAGATAGTTTATTGTGTGTGTCTAACATCTTATTTATCTTATTTTATCTTATCTGATCTTATCTGATCTTATCTGATAAAATCTTATATAAGTTAAAATAAGTTGAACAGAACGGACCCTTGATGATTTCATATCGCAATTATTTGGTGGTCTAGTAGAGTTAGATATAATGAAGTCACCTAGCTACTTGAATGTGAAGGCTTGGGAACCTTGTATGTAAGACATGGCAGTCTTACTAAAGAACTCATGAGCATCCCGAATTGCGGAACTCGTACTAGCTAGTTTTTGTGGTGAGATGCACGTTGCATTGTTAATTATTGAGATTTCTTCCCTAGTTGAAGGACATCCACGATTTGTTTACTTTCTTGATAAGAAAATTACCTAATTTACACCATATGTAATAGTTCAATCGAAAGACACCAACATTATTTAAGTATCAAAATCTTATATAACTTCTCAAAAAATTCCTTGCGGTAGCAAGGGATTGTTGGCAAATAATAATTATGATATTTTATGCCCTGTAAAAGAAAATGGGAGCTAAAACTTGATTTTGTAAAACTAGTCTTTGGAATTGGAAAAGTCTATTCTCCCACATGGAAGAATTAGAAGATTTTATACTTGGTCTAAATATGAAGTGGTGACACATAGTGACATAGTATTAGGGTGCGTTTCTCCAACTTATTTTTTCGTTCGTTCGCTTCCTAACTTATTTCTCTGTTAATAAAACAATGATAATTATTATTATTATTATTATTACAATTATTTTATCATTATTATTATTATTAATATTATTATTATTATTACTATTGCTTTTACTATTAATATTATTATTATTATTTTAATATTGCTAATTATTATTTTTCTAATTCTTTTTTTTCTATATGATTTTGCCAATTATATTGAAAATGATAATTCAAGCCTAAGAAGTACACATTTCAATAATATTTGTCATTGCTAATTCTTTTTTTTTAATTCTTATTTATTATTATTATTCAATAGTTTATTATTATTACTAGTTAATATTTTATCATTATTATTAGATAATTTATTATTATTATTATTTATTAACTTATTATTATTTTATTTAATAACTTATTATTATGAATTTATTATTAATTAAATAATATTTTTATTATTATAATTATTATTAAATATTAACATATTATATTCTTAAAAACTATTATTATCATCAATTAATGTTTATTATATTATATTATATTATATTACTATTATTTATTTATTAATTTATACTTCATTTATTAATTCATGATAGCTAAATTATTATCATTACTATTAGTTATAATTTAATTCAGTTCAGTTCAGTTGTTTTATGCCGAAGAGAACAGGCCCTTAGTGTTTGCAGTGTTTCCACTATGAATTGAGCTAGAAAGGGGCAATCCTAACCCTGCCACCACCCGACCATTTCGGTTCGTGTTCGTGGCATGCCTGTTGTGAGGTTTAAATGTTGTGTCAAATCGATTTGGGGGTTAATGTATGTTATACATGCATGTCATAGCAATTTTCCCGACACGGTAAATCCATTGAACTATATTTTTACCCTTACACTTACAATAAGTACTTCCATGCATGTTCACTCAAATCATGGGCGGTTTATGGCCCATGCGACGAGGGCAATCGCATAGGGCCCCGGTATTAAAGGGGCCCCGAGTTCTTGTACTTAACTTTGTACTACAAACATATTAGCAGAAAACTAATGTGGAGCAGTTGGTAAGATCATGGGCCCTTTAAACTGGAGGTGCAATGTTCGAATCCTGAGCTTTGGTTTTGTATATTCTAATCTTTGACAACTCGACACAATCACACAACTAATCTGTGACTTTTTTATCTCCTTCAATGGCACTTTACAAGACATTTAATGCATTGTCTCCTACTCTCCTTCATAAATTGAATTCTACAACTATTTATTTCGGCATTTCCCTAAGTTCTCTAGATTCATCTTCCCTTCTTCCAAATTCCAAAACTCATATTGTTTACTTCTTTAGTTCTATTTCCCAAAATCTCAGTTTTTTTTCCGGACACACAAGAAATTTCTATATTTATTTACATTGAAAATGTGATTGATGATATTGTTTCAAAACAAACAAGGGAGCAACCCTTTTAAAGTGATTTCATCTTTTTTTTTTCTTTTAGGTTTATTGTGTAATTTACAATTTTTTAATGTAATTTACTGAAGTTTTTGGTTAAAAAGTTTGTGTATTCTTTCAAAATATGAGTCAAGGGCCCAAGTTTAAAGAATTTGAGTAGGGCCCTGATAATGGTTGCCCCGGCCCTGACTCAAATGACCATAATTGATGGATGGTACTATGCACGAGTGATTCTACTGGATTTAATTAATTGATGAAAGATCTCGTGAAAGTGATGATGCATCCTCTAACGAAGAAAAGTGGGAACACCATATAGCATGGAAAGAACTAGAGTAACTTCAAAGTAACTCCAAAAAGAAAGAAAAATATAAACCACTAAAGATATGTCCATATGGTTTCCCCTATTTAATTGCATGATTTATTAGGTGGTGCACCCCTCACCTTTGATAAAGACTAGCCAACTTAAATTTTGGCCAAATAAAAGATTATAGCAAGTAGGGTTTCTACATCAGCATATAGATATATATGGTGTCTGGTGCCATTTCCATTTGTGAAAGACACCTTAACATTTAGAAATATTCACGTAATTAAACCCTAGAGTGCGGAATTTTAAAGATGGATAACGCTATGCAACGCATTGTAAGCATAAAACATGTAGCACATGCTCATTGGGTGAGCTTTCTTTTTCCAAACTTTTGCTTTCTTTGTCAGAGGAACTTGAGTACACTGAGATAAGGACATCGATGGATCAAGCGAGAAACTACGTCGGATCGTTAGAATCGCCGTAAAAGGCGCAGTCGTACAACGATGTAAAAGATGGTATTTAAAAAGATTATTTCTACTCAACGATAGTAGGTTTTTAGTATTAGAATTAAGTTTCTTTCAATTTGATCTATGTTTTTTAGTTTCCGACTTCTATTATTGATATTGTATGACTTCATATTAATGAATGAATTTTCACTTCAAAAAAATACAAGAGACTTAAATTTTTTTTTCAATCTTCAAAAACTTTCCTATTTTGCTCGAGTTATAAGAGTTGTATTACCACACAGCGCAATAATGGTAAAATCAGATTATAAGGTCTTGGTTTGTTCTTGAAAGATTCGTCACGGAGCGAATAAATGTCTCGGAGCTTCTGACCAACCAAACAAATATATAAATGTATGTAGGGCTCCAATTCAACTCGTGGTCAATGTTAAATCCCGAGTTTATAATTCCGTTTTTTATAGAGTCGAGCTTATCTTCACGGACTCACAGTATACACGTTTAGTGAGAACAACTGAAATGACAATAAACCCCTTGACCTGTCCACCTTCCTAATCTCACATACCCATTTAAAGGACATATGCACTAATTTAATCACTGTAGTGGAAAGCGTGTAATCAACTTAAACAGACCAATTAAAAAAAAAAGAGTTTCTTATTTGACTCGCATTTGTCGATGTGCAGAAGCTTTAATTATTGATATCTCTAATCAATTATTCTTAAAAATTAAGAAAAAATTTATATGTTATAAATATACTTCATCCGTCCTAAATAGAGTTTCTATTTTTCCATTTATGTCTATCCCAAATAGATTTCTCATTTCTTATTTTATATGGATCCACTAATTAAAATATTATTTAGCTTTCAATAAATTGATTTCTCATTATTTATTGCTAGTGTTGACTTAGTGCTTGTTTAGTTGAATGTAGGGAATGCAAATTCCTTGAAAATTTATTTTCCCATGTAATTGTATTTCCTATGAATTGCTAAACGTTATTTGGTGATTCATGGGAAATGAAAATTCTCATGGAAATTTCCACTTACCTAGGTCCCCCTAGGTAAGTAATTTCCTCCATTTTGTGGGAAGTGAAACTTCCTAGGAATTTCTACTTCTCATGAATTTGTCAACCGAACAACATCAAAAAATTCCAATTCGTAAAATTTAACTTCATATGTTAAACAATGTCAACCAAACAAGCATTTAAACCTCATCATTCCTTATTTTATTGAACCTTATCAGATCTGTTTGACCTTGTTCAAACTTGAACTTATTTTTTTTCCAGGTTAAGCCAAAATAATGGATTTTGAATAATGAAAAAGTCAAACCGTTTTATTTATTTTAAATTTTTAATGGAGAAAGTACTTATGTTAGTATAATGCTTATTTGATGCCATTTTGACTCTAGACCTTTCCTATGAGACACTAAACTATACCAAGGGCAATATCGTCAACAAAAAATTCCAACATATATACCCTTCCCATCTCTCTCTCCTTAAGCTTTCCAACCCAAAAAAAAAAAAAACCATTTTCAGAATTTTCTCTCTCCTCCCCAAAGAACTAGCCACCATTAATGGAGGCTGAATATGTGCTTAATCTCTTTGATTCTTACTGGTTTAACCTCGAAATCTTCAAGAAAAAACCCATTAAAAATCAAAACTTTCCTGAAATACCCTCATCAAATTCTGAAATCCCATCAACTCTCCCAACAATTCAAACCAAATTCAAAAAAATCACCCCAAATTTTTCTCCAAAAAAACTATCTGATTCTTCTTCATCTTCACCAAATTCTGTTCTTTTAAATCTAACCCCAAAACTCCAAACCATATTTGCTGGGAAAATAATCTCTGCAGAATTTGAAGATTCAAGGTCAGAAAAACTTAATTCACCATTGAAGGGCAATACTGTAATTAACAGAAGAAGAAAAAACAAGGGTTTTAGCAAGAGTTTATCTGACCTTGAATTTGAAGAATTAAAAGGGTTTATTGATTTGGGTTTTATTTTCTCTGAAGAAGATAAAGATTCAAACTTGGCTTCAATTATTCCTGGGTTACAAAGATTATCAATTAGTAACCATAATATAAACCTTAATAATGATATAAATGAAGGTATTATTGATAAATCTGGTGGGTTATTTTCAAGACCTTATCTTTCAGAAGCATGGGATGATTTGGAAAAAAGAGGAGAGAGAGAATTTGTTGTTGAATTGGAGAGTTCCTGCACCTGATAATCAAATTGAAATGAAAGATTATCTTAGATTTTGGGCTCATACTGTAGCTTCTACTGTTAAGTAGTGAAATAGTGTGATAGTAGAATTTCTAAATTTGGTAAGTTTTGTAATATAATCTTTTTGATGTTTCCATTAGTGGAAATAAATAGTAGCTTTTTTTTGATGAATTTTTTGTTGGTTGTTTTTTTCTCTTGCAATTGTAAATATGAGGTTTTTGTTCTACATTATTCATGAATGGAGGAGTAGAAATTTTTTCAATTTTTTTTTTTTGAGATATTTGTGGGAGAAATTATTGATTGGTCAATTTTTGTGAAATTTAGTCTTGGAGAAGGAATTGTCAAATGCAATTGGTTGACTGTAACTAATCTTGTGAAAAATATGGGTTCTGTACTTATGTATATAACAAACTCGTGAATCACGCGGCAGTTGAGTTATACAATAATCTTCTCTAGACGGCTGCTAGTGATTAGCAGTGATTAACTTTTTTTTTTGAAAAAAAAAGCCGACTAGAACACCTACTCTTAAATCAATTGACTTGTTTTTTGAAAAGTTAATTAATATAAATAATCTAAATTTTTCATCAGTTTTCTTAAAAATAATTCAAACATTTTATTTTGCCGTAACCCCGAATTTTTTTTATGATTTTTACATAATTATACAAATTGATCAATTTCCAATATATTACATATACATGTACCTGATTAAATGGATTTCAAGACAAGAAAAAAATATTTTGGATTATTTAGAGATGGTCTTTTGAAACTTGCTTTCTTATGAATAATCTACATCTCAAATTATTTCAAGAAGATAGGAGAACGTTATAATTATTCTTATCTACTTTTTTGTTTAAGATCATCTATCTTAATATATTAAAAGGCGTGCGATGATGTATACACGCCACGTGGCACTCTCGTTCTTCTCTACTGGAATTGTCCCGTGTGTGCATATGTCGTATCGATTAACAAGAAAAGTAAAATTGAAATACGATTTGAAACATGATGATCTCTTCTATTATACATAAGCCTAACTACCATCTCAACCAACTTTTTACTCATGCTTTTAAATGTTCATAGTATTATATTTGTACGCTTTTAGATGTTGAGTTTTTTTTTAATATATTTTTAATGCGAATTGAAAAAAATGCATATCAAGTTCGGAAAAGCTAATAATGCAGGCGCCTGGGCCCAAATACTAGTTGTGTAATTAAAAAGTGGTACATGGATTGTGGTGATGTGGAAAAGTGATGTGTTCACACAAACGCTTCTACATGTATCATTTAGGTTGTGCTGACACTCTCGGTGAATAGCTCAGGCTCGAGCTTTATCAAAACTCAATTTTATTCCGTTTATCTAATAATGTACTGAGTTTAGACAAAATTTTGAAATTTGATTTACAAAAGAGTTTGAGCATGAGTAGAGTAACACTCGTTTATTGTTATTCATGAGCAACCCGTATATTTGTACTATTGAATTAAGAAACTTGTTTTAAATTTGAATATTTATAAAGTTTGATCATTTTTTAAATGAAGTTCATGAATCGAAAAAATATGATGGTGGAACTCAAAAAATAGGGTTGTTCTATGGTGAACATTGAATTTTTTTGTTGGTCGGAATCCAAGTGAGGAAGAAGGAGAAAAGAGGAAGGAGAAAAGAGGAAGAACACAGGGGAGGAGGAGGAGGTATGACAGGTTGTCGTAGACCTGTCAAAAATAAAATCCTAACAAAACCTAATAATAATGTAGTATGGTAAGTAGGGTCGGATTAACCAGAAAGATGGTCATTTCAATCAAACTTTTTATGTATGGAGAAACTAAACAAGGTCACAAATATGGGGTGAAAGGTTTAAAGTAATAAGGAAAATAAAAGTAAAACAAATCTAGGGCAATGATATGGTTTACCATGTACAGTATATACTTATAAATTATAATCTATTAAAATGCCATCAACAATTGCATTAGTTGGATATATGAAGTATGGGTTAGTTTCTCTCGAGCATTAAGACTCTCGTACATACTTCATAATGATGCCCTCGCACTCATATTCACTCTACTAATAGTAGGTAAACCTCTAAAGAAAGTACTATCTCTCGATATATGGATCATTACTATCAAGATTTAATCAAATAATTGATCAGATTGCAAAGATTAACAATATAGACCCAATCAATTTGAGATATCAATGACTAATCAAACCATAATAAAAACAATCAAGATCATAACATAACATGAATTTAATTTCCAATCACATTAAAAGTTATGGTCAAAAGAGTGAACGTGACTCATTTGCCACATTCCTTCTAATAATTTTTTTCGTTTCATTAGCTCAAATAGTCAAACTCGTACTCTAAGATATCCATGACGATTCTTATTGATCGTTGCTTCTTTCCAAATGCCTCCTAATACTCAAGCTTAGCTAATTATACTCCAAATATGTATTCGATACACTGAAATTCAATTCATTAAAGGCACGAAAACATACTGAATAGAGTAGAATAACATACTTTCATAATATGATTCAATAACGAACCTAATAATAAATCTAAACGCTCTAAAATAAAACCTAAATGCACCTAAAACTATAAACAAATTAAATATGACACATCAAGGTGGCAATGGCGGCGGCATTAGTGGCGGTGGTAGAGGTAGTAATGGTTATGGTAATTGTAGGTAAGAAAAAGAGGAAGAACGCGAAGAGGGACAAAGAAGAAGAATACGGTATTAGATAAAATTTGGTGTCGTTTAGTAAAGTATAGGCGGCAAATAGCGTCACATACTCACATCTTACCTTTGTATATTTTGCATATTCTTTTCTATGGTTTTCCATCATTGTTTTTTTTTAAAAAAATTAACGGTCACCGAGCATCCCACGCAATATATTAGACCGTTGCCTAGATCGCTCCCCCTACAACTAATCGGCTTGTTTTTGAAAAATTAGGCTAGACAACTCGTACGTATCTTTGGCAATCGAACTTTTAATTATTCGATATTGCCTACCCACTACCTAAAGCAAGATCATCAACATGCGCGTCACGGGATGCATAATATTTTTTGAAATACTTTGTAGATTGCAATTTTGCAAAATTAGTATGACATATTGGTGGATCCCATGTCATTGGGCACCAGCCTATCAGCATATCTTCACCATGTTTGACCTTCTAATTTATTCTTTATACTTCTACCATGACATAAAGTTTGGAATTTTTGATTGGTGGGTAATATTTTGAACTTATGTGGTATATAAAAGGTGCTTGAATGAGGTTTAAAATTGCCAAAATGAGTCATGATAAAAGTATTTTCAAAGAACCTAAAAAGAACATGGTATTGGTATGAATAAGAAAAAGAACAAATGGGGTAAACTTTAATGAGTATTGATGACTGATTTTCATATTTGCTAATTCGTAACTAGATAATTATTACGGTTTTTTTTCACCAAATATCCCCGACAAAAAAATTTATTCAACCAAATACCCCTACTTTTTTTCAAAATTCACGGTATACCTCCGACCTTTAAAAAAATTCGACGATACCCCCGACTTTTAAACAAATTACCCAAAATGCCCTTTTGGCTAACTGGACGTTAGTCTTGCCCATTAACTAATTAACTAATTAACCCTAAAAACTCTAATTAACCCTAAAAACCCTAATTAATCTAAATTAAACCTAAAACCCCTAAACTCAAACTAACCCTAACCCACCTTTGACCCACCGGCCCCATCAACCCCCATCCCACCACCCCCACCCCCACAACTCCGGCCCCACCGGCCTCCCCCCTCCTCCCTCGCCGTCGCACCTCCCCCTCCCCACCACCCCCGGCCGTCGCGCCTCCCCCTCCCCACCACCCCTGCCCGCGCCGCCTCCTCCTTCCCACCACCCCCGGCCCGCTTCCCCCCTTCCCCGGCGAACTCGGTCGCCCCCTCCCCTTCCCCGTGAACTCGGTCGGCTCCCCCCTCCCCCTCCCCGCCGCAAAATCGCGAATCCACCCTTCGAACTCGGTCGATGACTCGGATCTAGTGCAAAATCGTCGACTCGTTCGAAGGAGTGAGGGAGGGGAGGCACCGTCGAGATCGAGGGAGGGGGAGGCGCGAGAGGAGGGGGGAGGGAGGCGCAGAGGAGGTGCGGGGGGGGGGGCCGGGAGGGGGCGCGGGAGGGGGTCGCGGGGGGGCGGCGGGGTGGGGGAGGAGGGGGGAGGGGGCTGCGTGGCCGCTGCTCGGGAGGGGGGAGGGGGGCTCTGGTCGGGTTGGGAGAGAGAGAGAGTTAGGGTTTTTAGGTTTACTTAGGGTTTAGTTAGGTTTAATTAAGGTTAATTAGGATTTTTTAGGATTAATTAGGGTTAATGACTAACGGAGTTAACTCCGTTAGTCAATAAGGGCATCCCGGTGAATTTTTTTAAAGTCGCAGGGTATATGGTGAATTCGAAAAAAGTGGGGGTATTTGATGAATAAATTTTTTTGTCGGGGATATTTGGTGAAATAACCGAAATTATTAATGTTTCAAACTAATTATAAGTAAATTTAATAACTAGTTAATATTTCTGAAATATAGATTAAGACAAATCAATAATATTTGTACATAATACTAACATTTTCTTCTATTAGCTAGAGACTTTTTACGTTATACCTTTGAAATTATACAGAAGACCTTAAATTAACCTTTTTAATGTACAATGCTCATTGCTCCCGCTATTAATTAGCCGTGATCAATTTCGCTTATTTTTTTTGCAATCCATTGGAATTAATCTAACTTGTACATAGTTTAACTTTTTTTTTTTGGCAAGCAATAAGATGCTATTACATTCAACGGAAATCAGAATACAACTCAAGAGCTCTAAGGGAAATGCGCAAACCTTCTATTTTGAGGAAGGTTCCCCATGAGCCTAAACCCTCAAACTACATAGTTTAACTCTTATAGGGAATATTTATCATATTATATGAAGCAAACAAAATTAATGACACATAATTAGGGTATGTTTCTCTTCGGCATAAAACAACCGAATCGAAGCGATTGAACGGAACGCAAGCCGATTGAACGGAACCCGAACGAACTAAACGATTGCAAGCCAACCGAACCGATTGCGAATGAACCGAATTGAACCGAACCGAATTGAATTAAATTATAACTAATAGTAATGATAATAATTTAGGAACGAGCCGAAATGAAATTAACGCAATCGAAATGAAATGAAATCAACTGAAATGAGCGACGAATCAATGCGAACAGCGTAAATCGAATCGAATCAATTAAATCAATCGAAAATAAGTTGGGGAGAACAGACCCTTAGTGGAGGGGGAATATGCACTAAAGAAAATATAAGTTTGAAGACTCGAGTGTAGAACTTCGGAAAGTTTGGCGACAACGTAGAAATTGAAAAAACACAAAAATATAATATAAAAAATGCCCCTATTAATTAATAGTATCATCGGAGAGAGATATATGAATAATACAAAATTCAAGGTGCAGCAATCATTAAATGAGAGAATATACGGACATTCTTACACTCCCTACCCATAGTAGACAACCCACTACTAATAATAGAGCATTAAAAAAATAATTATTATGTTGAGTTGAATTTCATTACCACAACCCTCAACAAGTCTTTATTAATGGTGGGTAGACAAAGTTTTTTTCCAAAATATACAATATCTTCCTCCGTTCCATAATAAGTGAAACACTTACCATTTTAACGTTTCAAAATAAATGAAACATACCTTAAATGGAAAAAAGAAAGTGACAAAATGACAAGAGTCATCATCACAAACTGTGCTGTGTGGTTTTTTCTCTCTCCTCTTTTGATAATGAAAAGGGTATTTTATGGCTTTTTTGTTTTTGAAAGTGATGTTTATTAAATCTTTGTCCAATTCCCATGTTTTTTGCTTATTATGGAACGGAGGAAGTATATAGGACACTTTCCTAATCCCCAAAGCCAGGGCCCAGGAGATGGTGCCATTATTTACTGTTTGGCTCTCTCCTCCAATGGATAATGTAGAGTCAGATAATATTATCCAAAACTTGGACTCACTCTGGTTCTTCTCCAATTCTCTGCTATCCACAAATCCTCTAAAACCTCCAATTTCCTCAAAAAAACTCATCATCAACAACAACAAGCAAACTTCAAATCACTTCAAAAAAAACAAGCAAACTTCAAATGAAACTATTCCAAATATAGAACCACCCACATCAATAACTCCATCAATAAGCCAAATTAACTCACCAAACTACCCAAGTCTATCAAATGCTTCCTCCCTCAAAGAGATCATCCCCTACAAAATCGTCGATATCGATATCCAAGATGTCTATATTCGATCTCTTAAGGCGAAAAACGAACTAGGAGGAGAGGGACAAAGGTCATGTAAGCCAAAGAGAAGGGCAAAGAAGAATTACTTACATGATATGCAAATTTTCACATGTAATATTGAAGGAAGTGGTGTGTATGGATATGATAGTGTGGTTGAGATGCCTTCATGTAATGATCATAAGGCCATGAAGAAGCACTTGAGAACATGGGCTGTTGCAGTTGCCTTTACGGTCGTGCATAATGTTGATTCTTTGATGATGGTTGCTTGTTCTTGAGACTAATTCTGTATTCTTTCATAAATATTTTGACTGTTTTTTTTTACATAGATTATTACGTACTTCCTCTTAATTCTTAGACTATGTTGCTTGAATTATGCTTCGTAATAGTTTCTCATTTTTGGGTGATACATATTTGTTGTTTTGTACATCAACAGTAATTGCTAGGCTATTTTAGCATTGGACTGTACTCACTCGACTTGATCTGATTTTTGTGGGTTTACATACAAATGTCCAAACCCCATATCATGATTGTAGCCTGACTTCAAGTAGAAAATAATGTTTGCTTAAGATTTGAAAATATATGATCTTAAAATTTTAGGTCATTTCGTGCCATTTGTTAGGTAAGTATGTTTTTGATTGTGATTGAGTTTAGGTATGTTCAAGTCGATTTGGTTTAAGTCGATTTGGTTCAGACCAATTATGATTCATCGTCAAGGTTTGCTAATTTCGAGCTTTTGTCTGACTTAGTATCGTCAATTCTTATTTATAATCTTGCTTTCACGTCTTATTTTCTCCACCTAAAAGCATCCCTAGTCATGTTTATTAGGATCAATTTTCACCCTTGGCAAGTTGGAGTCCCTTCTACAGTTCTACCCCCTCCCCAACTTATCAAGGTTTCTCCTTCCCAAAAATAATAATTGTGGTTTCCGTCTGAACCAAGAAAAAAAATTCCCTGAGCCTACACAAATAACTTTTTCACACGTGCATAATAGAAATTATATGTCTTAAGCATTGTTGAAGTTAATAGTTTGGATATATACTCCTTTTTTGGATAGGTAAGAATGAAGGGTCTTATTAAACCGAAACCTCTCATGAAGTTATCCCCGACCCGATTCAAGTGGGTGAAATAATTTAAGAGTGGGAAAGAATAAGGAAATACCTCCCCTCAAAGTTCCCTAATAAGAATGAAACCCCATAATCATGAAATTGGAAGACATAATCTTTTCCACCGAACCAAGTCTAACTTGATTTGTTTATATCCTCTTTGGCCTTTGCCATGATCCCATGAGTCCTTAGATAAGAAATACTGCCATATTGGGCCTATGTACGTTAGACGTTAGGAGTAGTAGACTTAAATTACATATCTAGTCCAACCCAAATCCTTTTGCTTTTACATTTGTGTACAGAATGTGACAATACACATTGAGTTCCGGTATGTTATTGCCTATTGGATAAGATTCATAAGAAGTTCCTAAGTCCCGCAAAATTCACTACACATTCTCGTTCTAGCCTGTCAATTAGTAGTATTTGGGTGGTTCGATTCCTACCAATTTTGATTTTTAGAAATCGGGAATTGAGGATATTTCTTGCCCTTTCTCCCTCATTATTAAAGAGTTTTGACATAGGAAGGTTAAGTTCTGCGAGTTCAACGAAGAAGTCCATCATCGGAAAAGTTCTCGAAATGATTTTCTACTATTCAAGCCTCACGGTGTCGGAATCTTAATAAAATACCTTTTCGAAAAGGAAACGGGCCAACGAGTCTAACTCACGGCATAGCCGTGATCTACAGGCTTTTTAAGCCATCTGAGTTTGTGTAGGACCCGAAAACAGCATTTTAATAATTTCCAGATTTTATTTTGCCTAATTTTCGTATTAGGGTTTTGTTTAGACTATTTAAATATTTTTAGCCGTCGACTTTCATTCTGGTAATAATATTTGAGATTTTAACTCTTTTTCTGGTGGATTCCGGAGTTTATACAGATTTATTTCTTGTAAATCTGTTTGTTCGTTCTAGAAATTGCACTTGCTTTTCATTTGAAAATTCCGACTGCGTCAAGTTTGACCTTATTTAATTTGTGAGAAATTACAACCTAATAGGATCAATCACAATACCATATTAAAAAAGTACTTTTTATTTCTTATAATAAAAAGTTCATCCACATTCAATGTTGAATTGACCTCAACAAAATTTAAATTCGAACTCAAAGCCATTCAAATAAATTATTTAAATTTAATTAAAAATTTCAAACTTAACAAAAAGATGACCTCGTATCATCATATGAGATAGCCAGTGAGAAGTTCATAACACACCCTGATAAAAAAATTATATATATGAACTGATTAAAATATGGATTAAACTGATAGATACATAGCCTAAATTGAATCAAAAGTGTCTTAAATTTTCTCTCATCCAGTGTCAAAAAAAAAAGTGTCTTAAATTAATACAAAAATGTCATAAATTGAAACCCGTCTTAGTCATTGACGTGTTTGAGCCAAGACACTTGAGAAACAAATATTATCATGTAAGATGCTGATTTGTCGCCATGTATATTTTCACACAATTTCAAGTTTTTATAACTTTTAGGGTGTCTTCATCTTATTTTTCTATAACTCATCTAAACTTATTTAACCAACTCTTACTGTGACTACTATTAGCGCCGCGTAGACACCAACTCAGAGACTGGATGAAGGCTAAACCCAACATAATGTTGGGATGAGGATTCGAACCATGGACAAGGCCCTTAAATTTAGGGTGGTACTTTGTTGAGCTGCCACCACTCCCTCGACACACCTTTACTTATTGATAATTAAAAATTATACATTGACAAATGCAAAATCAGAATATATATGTAGGACAACCACATAAAAACATGAAAGTATATGGGTAGGTTTTCCCTTAACTCAGGACTGAAGTTCGTACGTACGACAAACATCTGCGAAGCTGCCTATATAGTGAGCCAGTTAGGTATATTCGATAGTATATTAAAAGTTGTGGTGCTTCTTTGCTGATCTATCACATATTCACATGCCCAACCAGAGGACAGCAAACTTTAACAAGGCTGAGTGTGAGATACCATTATTTTGTAGGACTTCGGTGGCTTTATTAGCAGTTAGCAAGAAAAGACATGCTCCTTAACCCATTGTATATTTGTATCACATTTCACACAATTACACAAGTATCCATCATTTGGTTGCTCAAGACTCAAGAATGAGGCTAATTGTGATACTTACAAGTGACTAACTTAAGTCTGAATACAATTTGTTCATTCTATATAATATACACCTTCTGTTCCTATTTGTTTTTCCTACTTTCACTATTAGGATGTTACACAAAGTTCTTCTAATAGTCAAATTACCAAAGAACGACATAAAAGTACAAGAGAAGTATAAAAAAGTAACGAAATGCAAAAGGTAAGGGTTTCTAAAAGTAACGGAGAGAGTGTAAAAAGTAAGAGAGTAAGCCCAAAAAGTAAGATTCGAGTGCAAAAATTTGCATTATTTTCATTGATCCCAACACAAAAAACGAAGGGATGAGTATGAATTTTACTCCATAAGTACTTCCTTTTGTTTTTTTACTAACTACACATTTACTTTTTCACTTGAACTAAGAAAACTACAAAGGTAAGAGAAGGAGGTTCGGCATAAGAGAGAGAGAAGGCGATGATGTCTCATGTATATTGTCTCCATTTAAGGCAAGTCATCCACTTCTCATGTTAGCTAAAGCACTATTTATTAAGGAAGATTGCTAAAATGTCCTAATAATAATTTTTTTCTTAGAAAACACAAAACTCAACTATGCATGACAAAATGTCTAATTACTTTTCTTAAAAAAAAATTAGAAAACGAGAGTTTATAAAGCCCACAACTATGTACTTTATGTTACTAAAATTCTCTTTCTTTATGTTGTTAAGTGCTCTTTCTTGCTATTTTAGAATTGATCAAATAATAATTAGGCAAAATAGACATATTTGTTTGATTAAACATCTCCCTAGTAGATTTTGGAGCCATCCCATGTGAGCGACAGTTGTTGAATTTCCTATTGGTTATTCATACAATTTCCTCGTTGGACAAATCATTTTCACCTTTACAATTTCAATAATTTTGATGGGTAAGGATTCCTACGAATTTTCTACACCCCATGTGCATTATTATACAATATGACTTCATTATATGATCAATTTCTAACATAAGGTTAACAAAACTCATGCTGTCCAACATAATGATTATTGTTTGTAGTACTGAATTTGGTCTGGAGGAAATATGGAAAAGGATCAATAATTACATGTGCAATCTCATTGGTGATACACTAAAAAAGTTAATCAAGTGAGGGGTTGAGGCTAGTCGAGAAGAGCAAAAACCCCTTTAATTTAATGCCTGAGCAGTCCTAATTTGGGTCAACAAGGTTGTTGAATACCCTCACTAATCAATATTTCCTCCCTCCTAAAATACATATAAGAAATAGGAGGTATAGTGACATAGCTTATACATTTTTTTTGAAAGGTAAGAAAAGGACATTAGGCTACCCTCCTCGCGAGGGGAATACCTAATGTATCGGATACAAGAATGGAAGTAAGAGAAGAGTTATTAGAGCGTACGTGATGGGAAGCCTCCAAGTAGTTCTCCAACTTTCCTGCAAGAGAGAGAAAATGGAGAGCCACATCTTACCCAACAAAAGCGCTCTTGGGTGTGTATTGGGTGTCTACTATGGAGACACTTCTGAGAAGTGGCTCTTTGGGGAGATACCATTTGGGTTGAAGGAGAGATGACTCTCCAATGTGTGGGACCCACATACTATTGCAATTACTTAAGTTTTCTTTTCTTCTTGCAACCATTTAATGATCTTTTTTATAAAAAAAAAAAAGATGGCAATAACTACTATCCCAACAACTATAATTAATCTTTATTTATAAAATGAGCCTAATAATGGATATATTTCATAAACAAAATCTACTATCTTTTTTTAATTTATGAAATTAAATATTAGCATTCAAAATTAATATATTTTAAAAAAAAAATTCACATTACATAAATTATGAAAAATATTTTTTTTTTTTGTAATTCTATTTAATTTACATGAATAACTTTATTTATATAACTTTGATCATAATATGAAATGATGTTCATTTATTGATATGGGGACCACCAAACAATGAAAAGTTGAATGGAGAGCTCTTTAAAGAGTTCTATTGTTGTTGGGTGTTTTTAGATATGGTTCTTGAGAGTAGCTTGAAGAGAGAGAATAGACGAGAGAGAGTGGTGAGCTAGTTGGAGAGCCATGTACTATTGTACATGCTCTTACAAGGAGAAATATCGAAACTAGATATTAATAAATATCCTACATTGGCTATACAATCAGCAGCACGATTTGCTTCCCTGATGTCTGACTTGGCAAGAGGCAAATTGAGTGAGCATGAGCTTACAATCAACAAGAATATTAGCAATCTTCCATGGAGTAGAGCAAAGATTATTAATGGCGTTGATGACCAAGAGGTTATCCCCTTCAATGATGATGTTGTGAATACCCGAATGCAAAGCGATTTTGATACCTTGTTGTAGTGCAGTGACTTTGGCAATAGCTTATACATGACCGTATGAGAATAAGGTTAATTAGAGAGAAAACAAGGGTCCATATGACTGAGAAGAGAAATTAAAAAATCCCGGTTTTTTGGTGGAAACTTTATTGGCTAAGAAAAATTAAGTCCAATGATGTCTATCTTATCTATACCGCTAAGTATAATACTCCGTTGTCTATTTCGGCCTTCATCTGTATAGTTTTGGCACATTTTAGCCATTAATATCTTTAATTATGTATTGTTAAATTTTATGAAAATTATATACCATAATGATATACATTGGAATTGATCAAACATAAGCCAACATGATAATATAACTTTCTTTATATAATGAAAACACATGATTGAAGTTTGGCTTTACGGTTGATAGATTCAAACCGAGAAGGTAAACAATAATGAAAAGAATACTTTCTTTCTTCCATGAGTTCAAAAGCACCATTAACAAGTTACCTTTTTCAATTTTTGTTAGCTAATCACACAAAAACCCGTTTGCAACTAGTAAAAGGTGAATAAATATGGCCTATCCTCAATGAGATAAGATATTGTGGTGCAATTGTCAAATGATATTATATTGGCCAATGTAACTAGAAATCACGTTAATGCTAAATTTGAGTAAGAAAAGGCAAACATCAAATTTGATCAAAATTGAGTGCAAGGAGCGCATTTTTAGTAATTAAATAGAGTCAAGTGAGGATATTCTAATATTGGATGGTAAGAGGTTCCTCGCAAGTGAGCTGTGAGCGTGTTGCGTACCTTGAGTATTTTTCAAAGAAATAAAGTTATTTTCCAATATGTAACTTACAACATATACTTCGGCCTCCATATGGACAAAAACATATGAGATATTGTGAAAGCATTACGTAACTCTAAGGTTATTTGCGTGCGAGACTACGTACCGAGCCGTGCAACTCACTTGCTAGACCTAAATCAAGCTCGAGGACCGCCAATTCGTTTGTATTTTCCTTATTTTATATTTAAATTGTTACAAAGTTATAAAAGAGGGATTTTATTTGTATCCTGGTACTTCATAAACCTTAGTAAAAACTCGAACAATGTCATTTCAAGTCAATCCAATCAAGCACGTCTAAAGACGCCCATTATAATCTACTCAAACCCATGGGCTTGTGCCAAGCCCGTGTCATGACTGTACCTAACCCAACACCGTCCCATTGCCATCTTCACATTAAACCCCTCAATTCTCATAAAAAGGAGCTTCTAAACAAAAATACCCATACAAATAGTACACTAGTAGTTCTCACTATTACACTAAGATAAAATCAAAACACAATGTACCCAACTCAAACCTTCTTTTTCCCAATTCAAAAAAAAACAAACATGAAAGTGACCCACAATATCCATCCAAATTCATTTTACTAAAAGCACAAGGGTCTTAATCAAGATATAAGGTAAAAATTAAAAAAAAAGTTCATATCATACTACATTTTTTCTTTTCTTTAACTTTATAGTAAATCCTTGAGAAAAAGAACATAAGAACAGTCTAAGGGTACTTTTGTCAATTCACACAACCGTATAGCAGTAGTGCCCGTAGTGGGCACCGAAGCAGTCATTAGACAGACAGACAGTGAGAAACTGAAAAGGAAAGCAGCACAACCAGGGAAAGAAAAGAAGAAAAAAAATCCTCTTTTCTTTCTTATAATCTTAGAAAAACACATCTTAAGTCATTTTCTTTATTATGGTGAAATATTAAAATCCACACTATTTGCATTATTTCTGCAAATATTTCATCCATTTTATTTGCCTTGCAAATGTCAGAAATTTAGCACCATTTTTGTCATTGAAGAAGGAGAAAAGAAGGAACTTTTTTCAAATTAAATTTAGTTTTGCTCCAAAAAAACTGCTTTTAATTTGACTTGCAGAGCACCCATGTCTTCCAAGTCCAAGTGAGTAGACTTTTTTTTTTTTTTTTTTTTAGTTTTTTCTTATTTAGATCTGATTTGGGTTCTAATTATTTTCTTCTTTATTGCTTCTTTTTTTCATCTAATTTATCAGTTTTTGTTTTTGAAAAAAAATTTGTTTCATTTCACTGCATATATCTTATTTTTGAAGTTATTTTCTTTGTGGGTTTAGTTGATTACTCTTCATTTCTGCTGATTATCTATATTGCCATGAAAAAATCCACTAAAGAATGTATTTTTAAAAAAATAATCAAGATGGGTAATTTTCTAATTCTATGGAAGATTATGATTGGTTATTTTATTTTTATTTTTTTACTTTTTTGATGGAATTTGATGATAATATGAGTTACCAATTCTGAATTTCTTGTAAAGAATGGAAATTTTGAGTTGGATCTACCTTTCATTGACCTTTTCTGAGTGTGCTGTAATATACATGGGTACTAGTAACTGATCTTAGTGGCATTCTTAATTTTATCAAATTTTTAGTGCTTATAATTCTATTGTGTTTACTCATTTTTGGTAATTCTTTTTCTGATGATCTTCAATTGTAATGTGTAATGATCACATCATGTACAATGGGCAGATCTGGTGTATCTGATACTCCTAGCAGCAAGCCTGCACCAACTACACCTAGAGTTGCCAAATTAGGTAAGGCAGGATCACTTAAATCAGATGCTGATTCACCTTCTCCTGCCCCTAATTCCCGGCTTTCCATCGACCGGGCGTCGCCACGCTCTGTTACTTCGAAACCGACCATTACTCGGTCGTCTACTCGAGTTTCAACACCAGATGTATGTTAAACTGATACCCTGATCTTTGAATATTGGTTTTTGTCAGTGTGTTATTACAGTATAAGGTGTACTTCATGTGTTGCTTGTATAATCTTTACATACATTACTATTATAAGTATGTGATGCCAGCTAGCTTGGTTGGTAAAAGTCTTGTGGCTGTAGTACGCAAGGCCTGGGATTGAATCTCGTCTACATCACTCCCTTTGTCGCTCTCTACACAAAAAGAAGTTATTATCATAAGAATGATAGTTCAGAGTTTGAATGGTTGCAATGTAATATGTATGTGCTTTAGTAGTTTTAAAGTCTAAATTCTATTTTTGCCAGTTCCTTATGGTTTTCTTTTGCATTTCTGGGTGTACTTGCATGTTCCTGTTATGATTCTTAGACCTGTATATTACTGTGGGAATAGTGGTTTTGTACTTGATGTTTTGGGGTTGGTAGAAAGGAAATGTGTTTTAATTGGAATTGGTATGTTATGTGTTTTTTAATGTAAGTTTTGTTTTTTGTTGTTTCAGAAGCTACAGCCGCGTATATTTAAGCCTTCAGAGTTGCAGGCGCAATTAACAGCTGCGCAAGATGATCTGAAGAAGGCAAAAGAAAAGTCCGTTTTGGCTGAAAAGGAGAAGAATCACGCGCTCAATGAGTTGAAAGAGGCAAAGAAACAAGCCGATGAGGCCAATCAGAAGCTTCAAGAGGCTTTGGTGGCTCAAAAGCGAGCCCAGGAGACTTCAGAGATTGAAAAATTCCGAGCTGTTGAACTGGAGCAAGCAGGAATTGAGACTGCGCAGAAGAAAGAAGATGAATGGAAGAAAGAGTTAGAAGCTGTGAGGAGCCAACATGCCATAGATATGACTGCTCTGCTTACAGCTACTGAAGAGCTCCAAAGTATTAAGCATGAGCTGGTCATGGTTACTGATGCCAAGAACCAGGCCCTTACCCATGCTGACGATGCCACCAAGATCGCTGAGATTCATGCCGAGAAGGTCGAAGTCCTCTCTGCTGAGCTTGCAAAGTTGAAGGGTTTACTGGAGTCAAAAGTTGATAGTGGAGATTCTGAGAATGGATTAGTTGCAGAATTGAGATCAGAATTGGGCTCTTTAAGGCAAGAATTAGAAAGGGCTAAGAGCTTTGAGCAGGAACTCAGCGAGAAAGAAAAATCTTATGAGAAGATTGTGGCAGCTTTGAATTCAGAGCTGGAAACTATGAAGGAAGAGCTTAGCAACGCAAAGGCATGTGAACAGGGCTTAGTTGAAAAAGAGAAGTCCTATGAAAAGGTTGTGGCAGAACTTAAATCGGAGATGGCTTCCTTAGAAGAAGAGTTCAGGAAGGCTAAGAGTAGTGAGCAGGATTTGACTGAGAAGGAGAAGTCTTACGAAAAAATCGTTGAAGAACTTAAATTAGAGTTGGCTTTTTTACAAGAAGAGTTTGAGAAGGCCAAGGCCTTCAAACTAGAGTTGATTCAGAAAGAAAAATCCCATGAGACGACTATTTCTCAACTACAGTTGGAAATCAGTTCTTTAAATGAAGAGCTCGTAAATGCGAAGGATTTTGAGGTAAAGTTGGCTGAAACAAAAGCTTCCTACGACCAGACTGTTTTGGAGCTCAAGTCAGAGATAGATTTTCTTAGACAAGAGCTCGAAAAGTCCAAGAGCCTTGAGGAGGAACTGGTTGAGAGAGAAAGCAAATGAGAAAATTGTGAAGGGTTTTGAATCGGAGATGCATTCTCTGAAGCAAGAGCTACAAGTTGCTAAGGGGTTCCAGGAGAAGTTGGTCCAGAAGGAAGAGGCCTATGAGCAGCTACATGTAGAGTTGGAGGCTGCAAGGATGGCTGAATCTTATGCATTGAACTTACTAGAAGAACGGAAGAGGAGAGCTGAGGAACTGGAAAATAAGGTGGCAGAATCACATAGATTGGAGAGATCAGCGTCGGAATCATTAGAGTCAATTCTGGAAACAACTTGAAGGAAATAGTGACAAGCTTCATGATGCAGAATGTGAAATTGCAGCTCTTAAGGAGAAGGTCTCGTTGTTGGAAATCTCACTTGATAATAAGAAAGGGGATTTGGAGGAATCAGAACGTGCGTCTCGAGAAAGTAAATGAGGAAGCTAGAGAAGCAGCTAAGGAGATAGAATCACTAAGGTCTGAGCTTGAAACCATGACGGAAGAGAGAGCCCAGGCTCTGGAGTATGAGAAGCATGCAGCTTCTAGTGTTCAGGACCTGTTAGAAGAGAAAAACAAACTCATTAACGAGCTGGAAACCTTGAAAGAAGAAGAGGAGAAGAGCAAGAAAGCAATGGAGAGCTTAGCTTCAGCTTTGCATGAAGTTTCTGCTGAAGCAAGGGCGGCCAAAAGAGAGTTTGTTATCAAGTCGAGCAGAGCATGAAAACTTTGAAGCTCAGATTGAGCATCTGCAGCTGGTTCTGAAAGCAACAAGCGAGAAGTATGAAGCCACGATTGAAGATTCAAAACGAGAGATTGATCACCTTACGAGCACAGTGGAACAATCCAAGATAGATTTTGATGTCCAAATGGAAGATCTGAAGGTGGTTCTGAAGGCATCTAATGACAAGTATGAAAGCATGCTTGATGAGTCAAAGCAGGAGATCAACTATCTCACAGAAAGGATGGAACAATCAACATTAGAGCATCAAAACCAAAAGGCTGCATGGGAGGTAAAAGAGCTGGAGCTGAAGAACTGCATAAAGAGGTTAGAAGAAGAAAAATCAGTTATCGAACAGTCAGGGTTGAATCACGAGGACACTAAGGCCGAGTGGGAAGAAAAGGAGCTGCAGCTTGTGAATAGTGTAAAAAGATCAGAAGAAGAGAAGTCTTCAATGGAGAAAGAAATAATGAGGCTGGTGCACTTGCTTAGGGAAGCAGAGGAGAAGGCTAATGCATCACAGGAGGAAGGATCTCAGTTGAGGAGTTCGCTCAGGGAAGCAATGTCAGAGACAGTTTCCCTAAAGGAAGCCCGTGATGATGCCCAGGCTGGAAAGTTTGAAGTTGAAGGACATGGTGCGTGGTAAAGAAAATGAATTGCAAAATATGATTAAAGAAAATGAGCAGCTTCAGGCTGCAGAAGATGCAAATGCCTGGAAGATAGAAGAATTGACCAAATTGCTTGAAGAAGCCAAGTCTTACCATCAAACCCGAGAAAATGGTGAGCTCTCAGACAGTGATAAAGACTATGATTTGCTCCCAAAAGTGGTAGAGTTTTCTGAAGAAAATGGACACTCTGGTGAAAATAAGCCAAAGTTTGAGCTTCTACCCCAGCAAACAGAGGCAGGTGAGAAGCAATCGCCTGCGGAAATGAGCAATGGTGTGAGTGAGGGAACTCAAACGAATGTTTTATCTGGGCCCGAAAATGGGAATGGTCATCCCACAGTGGTAGAGAATAAGGAGAAGGCACAAGATGAAACTCCAGAATCTGAAGCAAAGATGTGGGAAAGCTACAAGATTGACAGAGATTTCTCAACAGAGATGGAAACAGAACAAGGTTCGTTGGACGACGAAGTTGATTCCAAGGCTGAACCTGCTGAGACCCTTGATCAGAATAACGACCTTCCATCAGATAACGGTGCAAACTCGGACTCAAAGAAGAAGAAAAAACCTCTATACCGGAAGTTCGGAAATCTACTCAAGAAGGGGATTAGCCCCCAAAAGTAGGTATTTTAGGGACTGCAAGACAGCAGGTAAGAATATGTTTGTTCTTTTAGCTTCTTTTTAATATGGGGAAGTATGAAGAAGCTTGTATTATTTCTAGATTCTTTATTTCTTTTTTCTCAAGGTTGAGCCCCCCTAAGGAGTAATGAGTATGTGATGTGTTTTTTTATCCCTTGGTTTGACCCTGTGGCTTTGTATTGGACAGAAAGGGATTATAAAATTTGTTCTTAATCAAGATGTTTATTTCTAGTAAAAGTGATTTGAGTACTACTGTCATTTCACTTCTAGGCTTATATATACTTATATGCCAGTTTTTTTTGCTGTTGTAAGCATACTATGTACATCTGATTATGAGTCGTATTACGTATTGATTCGATATGATGAATTGGTACCAATTTTTGCTGTTGTAACCATACTATTCACATCTGATTACGAGTCGTATTACGTAAATTTGGTACTGTTGCAAATGTCTAAACACAGGACATGTGGTTCTGTTGTATATCTCCTAAGAACACCCCTTCCGGACTCGCTCAGTTCCTGGTGACGTTTCGTGACATTCCGAATCCATTCTGTTGTTTTGTAAATTGTAATTGTTTGTGAAAGAAACGGAAAACCAAAAGATGGGGATATGCTCCTTCACAGATAAAGTAATATGAGCAATCATATCCAAGGAATATGGACCTTGGTCTGCAGAAGTTTGTTGCTGTCATATTTTGTCTCATATAAGTGCCAGAGACTCAAAGAGAGCCAACTTATGTGCAGTTTTGCTTTTTCTCACTGTTCAGAACATACTAAGGGGAGAAAACAATAATTCTTCTGAGGGGTAGAAAACAATAAATTTGTTCTAGGAAACATTGTACTTTGAAATATGATAAAAGTTGTTTCATCCTTGTCCCACAAACCCACTTGTGATACTTCTATTATTGTGACTGTAGATAGATCAATGGTTTTCCACAGACAAGTCAGCAATAATGCATAATTGATGATTGAAAGATTGATGAATGAAATTGTTTACGAGCACAGTGAACATATTGCTGCTATTGTGAGGTCTACTTGAGGAAGGATATTCTTAAGGAAGAGTTAGCTTATGTCTGGAATGAGGGGAAGTATACAAGAGGTAATGAGGTTTAAAGTAAGAGAGAATGTGTAGGTGAAGGTGGTGATGCTTGTAAGAAGCTGCATGCCTTGTTCGCTTCACCTAATTTATTTATTTTTATTTTATTTTGTTTTATTTTTTTTTTCACAACGAGAAATCGTGCTTTAATTAAAAGTGGAAGTACAGCCTAATGCTAATACAACCAAATTTAAACCAAACAAACAAACCTAAATGAGCTTTATGAGCTCGTACATTCCAACTAAAAACCAAAAAAGTAAAACCGATGCAAAAACACTTAGGAAGAGGGGCGTCGCTAGTCAGTGCTTTGTGATGGTGGATTCGAAACTCGGAATGCGATGGAAGTGGTAGAAGAAGCCGAATGACGGTCACGATCCGGACAACGAACAACCAACGACGAGTGGGCGTCTTGAAAACCCCAGGATGTAAGCGGGGTGCGCCTCGAGATTTGAAGTTTTCAAGGCAATGACCATGAAGATCAATGCCAAGCTAAAAAGAGAGCCAAATAAGTGGATCTCTCGAACACATTGCCGGTTTGCAAAACCAGAAAACATACGTTCCAACCATGAAAACCTATCATCGCCTAATTTTTACATAACTGAAATGGTTAATATTAATAAACAAACTTTTACGGATTAAAATCGATTTTTATCGAACTAATTTCTTGATTAGTATTAATTGAATACTTCCTCGTTTTTTAATTGCACCATTTTATTTTTTTCACGTTCTTGCCGCTACGCTTATTTGAATGTTAATATCTGTAATTGTGTCTAGTAAAAATTATGAAAATTTGATAGTGGGAGTCCTTGCATTGAGCGAATCTAACAAGACCTGATTGACTATGTTTTTTCTTAATAGAATGATGTGGAGATAAACTTATGAAAGTTGGTTGATGAATAGTGCATGGAAACGAAATGGTGAAGGTATTAAAAAAAAGTTATGTGCATGTTAGTTTGGGCTATATTTAGCTAATTGTACATCTTGGGCTAAGGCCTTGCATCGAATCAAGTTACGGACCACCTCTCAAAAGTGGAACACCTTCTCAACACCCAAGGAAATAAATCACTCCTAACGTTGGGTCCCATCTTCGTCATCTTTTACTCTTTGGTAAACTAGGCAATTTATTTGAGAGAAGGCTTCTCTAATTTTATTCCCTGAACTTTCTCAAAAAAAAATGTGTAAAAATTAAGATATATATAATGCTAAAATGGATCATAAACATTTTCCAAGTTGGCTCGACTTGAAATTGATTTGAGACCTTGATGATTCAAGTTGAGCAAGGAGCAACTGGATAATTATTTTTATTTATTTTTCATACTTATATTATAATTTTTCAAGTTTCGTTTCAATATTAAATTTGGTATGACCCTTGTAGTTGTATAGTCCAAAGGAAAATTTGGTAATAAGTACCTTTTCTATTCCAAGTTGTGGAAATAACCACCTTTCTTAAGTCTTTTTTTTTTCTTTTTTCATTTTGACTATCTTTCATTTTCCAAAAGTTGGCCAAGTACCGCCTAGTAACATATTCAAGGCCCCCCTTTAGGCTTTATCTCTAGGTAGAATTTTATTTGAGGATGTAGTAGGTGTGACTATGCCACGTTTTATCCCCCTAGTTCTTTTATGTTGTTTAGTAACTTTTGTTCTTTAGTTTCTTGAGGTTTTTTCCTCTCTTTCTGCACCAAAGAAAAAGTAACATATTCCATTAAATCTTCCATCCACTATGGCTTAATTCTTCGTGCTTTTATGACTTTTGCACTAGTTTTAGTTGTTTTTCTCTCGGTTTCTTACATAAGTTATTTACTACCTCCGTTCCGAATTAAACGCAATAATTGGAGTGGCACGGACTCCTAGTTGAAATTTCTTAAGGGGTGATTAGAAAAATGTGAGGGTATGTGATTAAGTTTAAGTGGAGAGAGAAAGTGGGACCAAGCACCACCAAGTACCATTATTTATTTGCCACTACCACCGCGGAGCTCCACCACCACCACCGGCTCCACCAAAACACCACCATTAGCTCCACGAAGCACCACCACCGACCAAAAATACCGAAATTCACCACCCAAACCAAAAAACATGAAATTCACCACCAAAAAAATACCACCACCAACAGCACCACCCAAACCAAAAACACCGAAATTCACCACCAAAAAATACCACCACCAACAGCACCACCCAAACCAAAAACACCGAAAGTCACCACCAAAAAACACCAAAATTCACCACCAAAAAACACCACCACCAGCATCACCAGCCAAACCACTCAAATTCACCACCAAAAACCATTGAAATCACAACCAAAACCAGCAAAATTCAACCCAAAACCACCGGAATCACAACCAAGAGACCAGATCTGCAACTATCAAAACAAATAAGTTTCGAAGACAAATAAAAGAGTTAAAAGAGATAGAAATCTGGCCACGCAATTTCATAGTCAAAACAGTGCCCTTCTTAACTCTTTGCCAAGGAAATGCGACGAGCATACGACATTTAACGACAAAAATCTTCCAAGCGCCGAATTCTTTGAACTGAAACTCGCCGCTGGGAAATTCCTCGGGTTTGGGAGCTCCGCCATTTCCTGTATCTTGTTCTTGAAGCTTAGGTTGAGAATCGAGTTGAGAAGGAGAGCGAGAATTTGAATCGGAATCAAAAGCATGAACGGAGAAGTCTCTGTGAGAGATAAGAGAGAAGGAGATGGAGGAAAGAGAAGAGTGAGAGGGAGAGGAGAGAGAAAATGGGAGATAGAAAGTGGTGGTGGTGGTGGAGACGATATCCGGCGGGTGGTTGGGACGAATTCCGGCGGTTGGTGGTGGAGATAGAAAGTGGTGGTGGGTTGGAGTGAGGAGAGAGAAACTTGAGGTGGATGGGATAGAGGAGAGAGAATCTTAAGGTGGGTGATGATGGAGGTTTAGATGATGATGAAGAAGAAAAGTGGTGGTGGGTGAGAGTTGAGGAGATGGAAAGAGGAAGATGATTTGGATTTGTATTGATTTAATTAGTATGATAAGTTCTTGTTAAGGGTTTAATTAGTTTTTATTAGGTATAATTAAGTGTGGTTTAATTTTTTAGTAAGGGTATTTTTGTAAATTCACACCCAAAAATTTTACCAAAAATAGAAAGTTTGGAATTGTTGCATTTAATTTGAAACTTCCCAAAATGGAAACTGTTGCGTTTAAAACGAAACGGAGGAAGTATATAACTTGGTATAAGGAAGACGGTACCCTATAGAGAAGTGATAAAACACTAATTGATAGTGCGTAGCTTGCCCACTATCAACCATAACTAATTTTTTTTATATGTAAACGAAAATTTTGAAAAACAAATTTCTCCTAATCTCTCAAAAAGTAAAACTTATTAATTTTTTTTTTTTTGAGGGGAAAAGTGAATTCATTAATCCATGGACAAAGTGTCCATAAGCACATACGGAGCTACATCAACCGGACAATGATTCTCCCAACATTGTTCGACACCAAAGGGAACTAATCTAGCAAGATTATGGGCAACAGAATTCCCATCTCTCTTAACATGCAGAAAACTAATAGAAGCAAAAACATTACACATAGCAATAACATCACCAAGGATCGCATCTAAATCCGAGAAAAATAGGGCTGCTCTTGTTAATCTTGTTGTAACTACCTGTGAGTCAGACTCAAATATCACTTCCTGCATACCATGGTTCTTGGCCAAGCGAACTGTCATGTGAATGGCTTTACATTCAGCAACTTCAGGAGGCCAAAAGGCTCTCATCCTACGCACAGCCGAGAATAGGACCTTGCCGTCTGAGCCTCGCGCCACCACCCCGAGACCAACCCAGCCATCCTCCCCTGTGCTTGCATCTGAGTTTATCTTGACCACACCACTAGGCGGTGCTAACCATCGAGATGGGCTAGCTGGCAATTTTTTCGGATCACCTCCATAGATGCGTGAGATGTATTCATTAAATTCATCAACTTGCCTGCAAATTCTTTGACACACAACAACGAAAGGTTGGCGGATGTTCTCGAAGACCAGTTTGTTTCTGCTTGACCAAAGATTCCACATTAGGTAGCAACCCTTCTGAACTTTCTTCTTATCTAAAGATGCCCACCTCACCAATGAATCACTCATCTCTTCATTCTCAGTACCACGCACCAGATCACAGCACCCCAACTCCTCCCAAAACATCAGTACGTGCGGGCAAGAAAAGAAAGCATGCTGGGCAGTTTCATCAGCACCTAAGCACCACGGACAGCCACCCTCCTCAACCAAGTGACGCTTTTTAAGCACATCTCTTACCGGAAGAGAGTTAGTGGTGACACGCCACAAAAAGTGTCGCACCTTAGGTGATACTTCCAAGCTCCATAACAGCCCCCAAGCCCTATGAAAGTCATCTAAATTACCCCCTTTACCAAGCATGTAAGCGGTTTTCACCGAATAAATTCCATCTTTTGAATACGCCCACATCAAATCATCTTGTAAACATCTTGAACTCAAAGGGATAGCAAGGATGCAACGTTGGTCACGTTCAACAAAATGCCTCTCAATAACATCAACTCTCCACTCTTTTTCGTCCTCACTTATCAAATCACCAACAACATTCAAGCCTTCCACGCGCTCACTCACAATAAATCGTCCATCCCCATCTCCCACCCACGGGTCATTCCAAAATCAATTGATTTTCCATCTCCAACCCTCCACATTATTCCTTCCTTCACCAAACTTTTCGCACTCCAAATGCTCCGCCAGGAATAGCTATTTGAGTAACCTAAACGTGCTTGAAATATGTCACCATGTGGGTAATATTTGGCTCTCATCACACGACTCAATAGGGAATTTTTGTAGTGTAATAATCTCCAAACTTGTTTACCCAACAAAGCATCATTAAACACTTTAAGATCCTTGAAACCCATTCCCCCCATGCATTTCGGTTTACACATTTTCTCCCAACTCAACCAGTGCATTTTCCTCTCTTCACCCTTTCCACCCCACCAAAAACGAGCCATAGCCGAATGGATTGCTTGAATAATTGCCGCTGGAAGTTTGTAAACTCCCATAAGATATGTAGGCAGAGCCTGAATAACAGCCTTAATGAGAATCTCTTTTCCCGCCCTAGATAGTAACTTTTCCTTCCATCCTCTCAGTTTCTTCCACATTCTATCTAATAGTTCTCCGAAAATCACTTTTTAGACCGCTACGGGATGGTAGGGACGCCAAGATACTTCGGTGCCTGTCAACTTGCCTCATATGGAGAAGATCAATCAATTCTTCTTTTTCTCACGCCTAATCCCTTTACTAAAAGATACCTCCGACTTTTCATAGTTAATTTTACAGGATCTTTGCTTCATATTTGTTGAGAATATCAACTATAGTACTGCATTCCTGTCGGGTAGCCCTCGTAAAGAGAAGACTGTCGTCAGCAAAAAGAAGGTGAGAAATTTCTAGACCATTTCGGCTAGCTTTCGCTCCATGGAGTGCCCTGACATTTACCTTCTGCTGAATCATTTGTGAAAACGCATCAGCAACTAAAATAAATAGGAAGGGAGAAAGAGGATCACCCTGACGTAACCCTCTAGAGGGAGAGACAGCACCACAAACTCATCCATTAATGATAAAAGAGTACTGAACCGATGCTACACAACTCATTATCAAATTCACCCATCTACCATCAAAGCCCATCGTCAAAAGAAGCTTCCGCAGAAAACCCCACTCTACTCGATCATAGGCTTTGCTCATATCCAGCTTCATTGCCACAAGCCCCTTCCTGCTGTTATTTCTCTTTTTCATAGAGTGAAAAATTTCCAGTGCTATAAGAGAGTTATCAGAAATCATTCTGCCAGGAACAAAGGCACTTTGATTCTCCGTTACGATGGCAGGGAGAAATTTTTTAAGCCTAAGAACTATAGCTTTAGAAGTTATTTTATACAATACATTGCATAAACTAATAGGCCTAAATTCAAAAACAGTAGTAGGAGATTTAACTTTTGGGATAAGAGCAATATTAGTACAATTAATCTTCCCTGGGCAAGAATAATTATCTAAAATATTACTCACAAATTCAAATACCTCATGTCCAATGATGTTCCAGAACCTCTGATAAAATATAGCGTGCATCCCATCAGGGCCCGGAGCCTTGCAAGGGTGCATTTGACTCAATGCTGCATATATCTCCTCCTTTGTATATGGTTGGAGAAGAATATCATTATACTCGGGGTCACGAGACCCTCACATGTTGAGAACCTCCTAAAAGTTTGTCATTAGAAGGCGCAGACGAGGTGAAAATTGTATCAAAGTAGCGATCAACTTCAGCCTCGACCTTCTCAATATCCGTCTGCCATACCCCATCACCATCATAAATGCCATGGATGTAGTTTCTCTTTTTTCTCTGAGAAGCTTTATGATGAAAGTATGAAGTATTCCTGTCCCCATCTTTAATTTCTGCAACCCGGGATCGAAAGTACCAATATGCCTCATTTTTTGCGTGCAATAAGTCAAGCTCCTATTCAAGAGTTGCACATTTTGCACAACTCTCCTCTGTTGTAGCTTCCCTCTCGAGCCTCATGCAACCTCTTTTCCATTACATCAATCTGCTTTTTCAAGTTCCCAAACCCCTTCTTGCTCCACACTTGCAGTTCTCTCGCCACCTCTCCCAAACGATCTTCAATCATGCCACCAACCGAGTTGTTCCACGCCCCCCTCACAACTTCCTCACAAGTGTCGTCGAGTAACCAACTCGTCTCGAAACGGAAGCCAGCTCTACGTCTATGATTCCTCTCACTCACAGCTCCCCTCAAAACAACAGCAGCGTGGTCCGAGCTATACCTCACTCGTGTGCTCAATGTAGGCCTCGGGAAACAGTTTGCATCCATGAAAATGAAACTATGAAGCGATCAAGACGTTCTCTAATGCGAGTCTCCGGACTCCTCCCCTCTCCCAAGTGTACCATTGCCCCACTAAACCTCAACTCACCAAGGTTGCACTTGTTGAGAACATCTCGAAAACCCTCCATAGATCTTCTTTCTCTAGACGCACCCCCTTCCTTTTCCTCATAACTCAGAATTTCATTGAAATCCCCCCCAAAAACAATAGGACCCTCAAACTCCTCACAAAGTGTATTGATCAAAGCCCATGTCTTATATTTATTCTCTTCTTCCGGCCACCCATATATTCCTACAAATCTCCAGCTCACATTTTCCCTGCTAATAACATCACCACAAATATGATTTTGAGAGAATGAAACAACAGTGAAACTTATTATAATAGCCCCATATTTATGTGTTTCACTCAACTATTTCCCTAGAAATATAACTAATTATTTATAAAAAGTTAATAACCTATATTTTTGTATTTTAAACACTAATTATTTATGAAAACCCTATATTTATATGTTTGAAACACTCGTTATTTACAAATTAGTGAATCACCATCCCTTTATGTGTGTTAATATACTGAAATTACAATATTATATCTATCAATACGAGTCGATTAAACGATTAGTGCTTTATCATTCCTCTCCCTTAAAAGGCAAAAAAACCCAAATTCCCATATAACTGCGCGTGTCTCTCTCTCTCTCCAGTAGCAAGCGCACTAAGCCCATTCCATGGAAGCTTCACAGATTCCGAGACGGCTGAAGGGACACACAGCAACGACTACCTGCTGCATCGCCTCTCATCAACGCCCTGGCTTCATTGCCACCGCCGGTGAGGTACTTTCTCTCTCCTCTCTCTCTATTATCTTCTTCAACTTCATCTTCTTGCTGTTTCACAATCTTGCCGCTGATTTTTTTTTGCTTCCGTTATTCCGATAATTGAGTTCGACAATCGTATTTATATTTTAGGTCGAGAAATTTCATTGTAATTCCATAAATGAAATTTCAATCGCTGAAAATTTGGAGTGATTTCGGTTAATTTGATTGTTGTAACGTCTGATTGCTGCTGTTAAGTTGCGTTTTTTTTCTTCTTGATTTTAGAAAGTGGATAATTAATTTTGTTTATTGTTTTTGTTGGAATGCAAGAGATTTTAGAGAATGATGCTTGTTTTTCAGGTAATTTGTTATCAAAAGTTTGATTGTATGTTATTGACTAGGAAAATAAGGACAATGTTTAAGGAAAAATCGCATCAATGTAGGACTGAGCGATGAACGACAAGAGTTTAGACACTAGACTACTAAATAAAACGATAGTAGTAGATAAGCACCGTGCGTGGACAGACTTGAAGTGTATAGCCTTTGAGAAAATATGACTATTTCGAGTATATTGACAAAATTTTAGTAAGATGAAGTAATATGCGTCTCATACAGTTTCAAGATTAGCAATTCAACTCAGGTTAAGACAAGACATAACCTTGAACTAGGTTGGCAATAGTAAAAGTCAGTTGCTTTGCATAGCTTTCTATCTTTGGAATAGGTACCAAGTCGGTTACAACACTTAACATTTCGTAAGCCACCTTATTCTTGCCTTCTGAGAAGAAGTAGAGGCACTTTAGTACTACTACAAATAGGAAAATGTAGTTCATATACTTTTGGTAATATACCTTATAGGGCAGGAGCTTGATCATTAGCTTTAGTAGGATCAAAGTGACATGTATGGCTCGTTTCATAGGTGGTATTAGATGTTGGTAAAGGTAATGATGATGCATGTATATGCAATTTTGTAAGTTAAGATCGTGTGTCAATGTCCATGGTAATGTTTGTCCACCCTCAAATATCCCATTTTCCTGATAAACTTTCATTATGGTCCATTGCCACTTACCACTTTAGAAGGTCAAAAGGTGGTATTCAGTGGTAAATGGTAATGGTAATTTAAGAACATGTGTTTGGGATTAGACGTCCAATCCATTACCACGGACATGGGCATGAGTCTTTTATTTACAAAATTATATAAAGAAATTCATCCTCTTCACCACCATAGGTTACTGTGTAGCATAAATATTTCGAGATCCGTCCTGAAAATTCTCTTCAAGTGTTGCAGTGTCTCTCACCATATGATCACTGACCAAGTCCGTATGGTCCATTGAAGATAGAGTGAACTCATTGATGGCTTTCTAACCATTAGCAAGAGCAGTCAGTCACTTAATATACACCGGATAGTGGATCTTTATTATTTCTGTTACAAAACTCTCTGCATCGGAGAAGTCAAATATAATCTGCTTTCTTCTTGCTTGGTTTGTCTTGGCATTTGATTTTGCAAGGGCCATGAAACAGCTGCTCATCTTCTTTTTCCATTCCCCTTAGTTTATGTCGGGAAGCTTATGCATATGGTCCATTTCTTCAACAAAAGCCGAAGTTCATTAGTGAAACCATCACAGCAGAACAAAACATATTTCACTGCTTGCCTCAGGAAGTTCATAGAAAGGTTTAGTAATAGGAATTAACATTACATGCTTTGGAGGAAAACCTTGAGTGCTTGCTGGTATTCCTCCATAAATATCTCTTTGCCGTTCACATTCCTTCCAAGCTCTTAAAAATTGTTGAGAAGTAACATAATATACTATTTTTTTCAGCAAAACTAGCATTCTTGTAATCTTGACATTGTAATTCTATTTAATGTCCTAAACTTTGTTTGGATTTTGAAAAGACAGTAATGACTGTAAGCTTAACAATTTCAGCGTTGAACATGCCACACTTTATAAGAACAAAGGTTGCCTGTGTTATTGTTGGTGTCAATATGCTAGGTTCTGAACATCTACATTTATTGATTTTGCAGAAGATTGTTCTTTGGTAGCTTACGTTATAAGTCTTTATATACATGTCTTTATCACCTATTGAAAACCGTGCATCACTTTAATTTGAATAGTAGATTCATAGAAGAATTTTTTTTTGATTAGTTCATTTCTAAGAAGAGATGGCTAATGCGTCTAAGGTGATTGTGGAGATTAATATATCAATACTCAATAGTATGGCTGTATCTGGTATAGCAATGCTCCTTTGATTTCTCATGATCTTCTTGAGCTTAAAGTTCAGAGTCTCTTGCATGTTTTTGAGCTCCTTTTGGTTTTGAGGTTAATTTAGGTAATTTTGATGCCTCAAGGGTCAACCTGAGGTTTCCCTCCCATGTTGAGTGTCTTTCTTGATATATGCTTGTGTCAAATGGAGTCTTCAATTTACATCTACAAGAACTAAGAAGTTGTGTTTGAGCATCTACATGATCTAAGATGTTGTGTTTCATGTTATAGTGGTGTTTGTTGTCTCAGTTTTATGATGCTGGCATGCTGCTGATATTATGAGTTATGACAACAGGATGGTTGCGTGTGCTTGTTTGACTTGCGATGCAAAGCTGTGCAACGAGTCATGAAGCTAGGGAATGACACTATTTCGTCGTTGTGTTTCAAAGAAGGTGTGTTTCTGTAATCCTTCTTTCTTCTAATCTCTGCTGACTGGATTTTTCCCTGTGACTCTCCCTTAATTGCCCTTGGAGACCCTCTTTTCCATGTTTGTAATAGAAATTTTTGTGGAAATACATGGAGGCCTTTTGTTCCACGCACTTGTCTCTTGTCCCCCTTCCTAGTTCCTAGACCTTCCTATCTATTTTTTATATCCTATATGGCAGAGGGGGGGGAAGGTGAAGGGTACTGTTAAAGTAGAAGAGTATTCTCTTCATCTTTTATTTTCTTTTTGACCAAGTGCTCATTCAGGTTCCTTTAGAATAAGTATGATGGGGGTAATTTGGGACAAAATATAAATCCACTTGGGTTTAGAATTGGTACAACCCAAATTCATTGTTTCCTTGGTTTTCACGAATCAATATAGTTGGGGAGGTCTACAAGAAGATAGAGAAAAAGTAAAGTAGAAGGGTGAAGATGGGAGAGATATCCGTGAATGATGCCAACTAGACTTTGGCAAAACTGTGATATACCAAAAAGGGTTATACACAAATTCTTGTTGGTTGGTCCCCTAGTATATTTTATAGTCTAGCGAACCTGATTAGCATCATCAAGTATTTTCCCCAATTGTTCCAAACACTCTATGTTCTTAGACTACAGCTTGGATGATTGCTGTCACTTAGATTTCTGCTGTTTTACCTGAGGATTGCAGGAATAATGCTTTAGTTACTGATACCTATGATGGTCAAATTGGTATTAGTTGGTTCCGTGTACCTTTTTTTTTGTGATTATTGTTATGCTGTATATGCCACAAAAACAAGCTTATGCTGATATCAGCTCTATAACTCAAGCTCTTGCATGGAGGCCTTGCATTGAGGCTCTAATGGTGCCTGAGAGTATTATGATTTCTATCTTGTACAAGATTGACTTCAGATCCTAATGTTGTGTTCTTGAGAAGAGGCAAAAAGCAATGTCATTTATGTGCTGTTTATTTTTTGAATGACTTAGGGAATGAAAATATGATATACCTTTCCTCTGGGACAGAAGTCAGATGCTTTGACGTTCAAATGGTATTAATTATGTGAAGCCTTTGTGCATTGAACTTTTCTCGAATTTTTTTCTTTCTACTTCCATTTTGCACAATTGATATATCTGAGACCTTGATCTTTTAGGCTTCTTTGGAGAAGCCCTTGGAGAGCTACAAATATAACAAAGAGGAAATAAACCAGGTAAGACATTAGTATATTCACAAGAAATCTTTCATCTCCCATGTATCTTAACTTTGAAGATTTTAAATAATATAACGACTCAGCTTTTGATTGAGAATGATTTTTGTCACTGAAGAAGTTAGCTTGCTTAGCTCCCACAAGCTCTTTAGAATTCATCAAGAAACTTGAGTTGAACAATGGAGGGCCAAAGGTAGAATTTTCTAAGCAGTACTAGTTTGTGCTGCTAAGATATGTTTGAGGATTAGACATCCTCATTGGTCTCTCCCAACGCTTCCTCACGCCAAAAGATGAGGCAAAGAGGAGTTAGCCTTGTTCTAACAGTACTGAGAACAGTTTTCTGTCACTTCCAAGTTCCAACCACATTATGATTTGCTCGTCATATGCTTAGAGAGATCTTAGCTGCAGTGTCTTGTTGGATGATGGATGTCCTAGTAGGTAAGGAGATTAGTTTCATTCTTGAAGTGTACAAAACACAGGGTAACGATACTCAAGTTTCTAGATCCATACCCTGATTACAAAGCCATACCAGCTTGCGAACTGAACACCCTGAGAGTTTTACCTTGCAAATTACATGCTTCAATTCAATATTCTTTGCGTGTCTTTTATTGATCTCTTTGTGACTTACACCAATCTTATCATTTGTATACACTTAGTGGCTTTAAGTTTGCTTGTTAAGAGTATATTATTTGCTAAAAGCACAAGGAAATAAATTCAACTAAATATTTTCTAGTTGCAACCAAATATCATGATTCTACATGATTTAGTCTTGGCACTGTAATACATAGGTTATGTTCATGTGCAGATATCATGCAACTCAAAATCGTCCTTTCTAGCTGCTGCAGATGATACTGGTGATGTGAAGGTATTAACTTCACTTATTTTAGTAGATGAAAGTCGTATTTCTTGCATTCATGAAGGATGTATGATAGTGTAGTCTTTTATGTTTTAATTCTTGTTTGGTTTTCTCCTTCTGTAGTCATAATAAGCTGTGCCTTAGTTCTTTTGACTATGTGTGATTTCCTTAGATGGTGCTGGATAAGAACTATGAATCCATTTAGGCCATTTTATCATCTGGTATGGATTTGACGGTGTGCCAGTATCTCAACTATGTTGCCACATGGTTCATTTGCCGATCTCTTTGCTTGCTGATGGTTCATAGTTGTGAATGCATAGTTCACCTTCTCTCGAAATTTTCGTAATCTCGGGAGCATCAATCCTTTATATGTTCGATATATATATATATATATATATATATATATATATATATATATATATATATTTGTGAAGTGAGTAACGAGCCAATGAAATTCTTTCAAACAAGTAACACTTCTTCTGGAAAGAAACTGACGAGTTTGAGAAAAGGGTTGAACCGATGAATAAGACAGAAATGGCAAGAAAAGGACATTATTCATGATCTTGGGATAGAAACTAATGTTGCTATGTCACGAGTCACTAACTATTAATATTTTTTGAAGTTGATTGCCGTGTGCATCTAGCATTTTAAATGTTAAGTAATGCCATATTGGTTGCTCAATACCTGATTATAGTCATATTATTTCAGGTATTTTCTGTTGCTTTGAGTCCTCTTTTAAAGCCACAATGCTTATCTTCCATTGTTTCCGCCTCTACAACTCAACTTCTGACAGTGTTACCCATGACAGATAATTGATATCCAACGGCAATGCCCTTTCAAAACATTGAGATCTGGTCATACTAGTGTATCCTTATATATTTATCTGGAAAAGTTTCGGTTCCTTTGTCTCATGCTTTTGATGACACATGTTATGAACATTAAATTAAAGTGGCATACATGCTTGGAGAAAGCTGTTATCTTCTGTCTAGGCACTAGCTGAAGATTTTGGGATGATATTCGTATCTGACAAATTTATGTTCCTTCTATATAAGTTGAGTTCCCATTTTTTGTGTCACTATATTACCTTTCTTCATTTTCCTTGCGAAATATCTGTGATACATATTGTGTGTAGAGCTGTTTTATCTGTGACCTTGACATTGCATATCTAGATATGTAGCAGTGTACAGTTTGTTCCTTGGAAGCCTTGGGAAGGTACATGCAAATCTATACCGGATTGGTGATGTAGTGGCTAGCCACCCATTACTTGATATGATAGATTATCTTCAGATTCGTTGCTCATCGGGGAAAATGCAAATCTATACCGGAGCTGCTGCTTTATTTACTCTAATTTATGGTCCTGGATTTTTCCACTAGTTGGGTAAAGTATATAAATGAGAAAGAAGCTAGCCATTTAAGACCCATAACCTTTCATTGATAATGAGTCGGGCCAAATAATTTGATCGGAGTAGTTGCTGAACCATACCACATAGTTCCGGCAAGGCGGCAACAACAAAAGCTGCAAAAAAGACAGCAGCGGTACTACTAGAAAGAACGGTTTCAATATTGCCCTAACTGTTTGATCATACTATGATCTATTAAAAGATATAAGATCCCGGATTCTTGGGCACTTAGGAAGCTAAGTTATGTAATTTTTAAAAGATTTAAGTTGTTTGTATTAATCTAGAAGTGGCAGAAGATAAGTTTTCATTGTAAATAACTAAATACCCGTTTTGAAGTTCATTTTGTGTAAAAAGGGAACATTTTTAATGATAAGACCAGTCTTTGGGATATGTATGAGTCTGATGGATGTTAAATAGCTGGATGGGGGGCATTTGTTAGAGTTAACTGGAACAACCGTTCGTGAGTTTGTACTTGTGAATGCAGAGGATGCTGCTAAGTTTAGAACAAGTAAAACGAAAATTTGAAAATCACAGAGCCACTTTTAAAGCATTAGAGACTTTTAGATGGTGATGTAAAGCTAACAATGGGTTTTATTTGCGAAGCCATGGAATGAGCGAAGCTGGCCTTAAAAAAGGAATTGAGTTATTATGAAACCTATGAGACGACCATTGATGAAATTTAGAAGCCTTTGTATCCCTCCCAAAGCGCCAACGTCTTATAATGACGTTCCTTCCATCTAGAGGAAGAACGTGTATGAGCTTGGTGAATTGGGGGTGAGCAAATCAGTGTAAAGGGATTTTGGGATGCTATTAAGGTTAAAGAGTGAAACTGCAAAAGAATAAACAAACAGAAAGGGAATTGAAGTTTCTGACCCCGTTCCGTTTCCCGAAAATTCCCAAACCCAACAACCCCTAAGAGCTATTTGAAAGACCATCTTTCATGGCATCTTGGATTGCAAGTTGTATAATCATCTTTTTGCTTAGAAAATCATGTTTTAGTGTCAAATATTTGATGATTTATCTCTCTTGACCAATGAAAGACAATTGCATGCTTTTATTGCTTCTTGTTGATTTCAAACATCTTCCTATACCTAACACTTCGTTTCTCTTGCTCCTTGACAGTCATTACCGGCGGTTTGGATTCCAAAATGATTATGTGGGATTTCTCCAAAGGACGCCCATTCCTTGTTGTGGACTTTGGTACTTTTCTTCTTAGCATCCCAATTTTAAATTCACGTATTTGTCTTTGTAATCTATCATGGTTCAATGGCTCAATGCACTTCTCATATCTGTTCCTTAATTCTCTACTGATTCTTGGTATGATCCAGGGAGGTAGACCGAGTGACACTTCAGAGTCATTCCTTGTCTATACCGGGGGAAGCATGTGCGTTTTGCCTTATTTGGCCCCATTCCATTTATTCTCCAGTTAGACAAGTTACCCCCCTGCTAAGTTCTAAATAAGCAGAAAATCTGTGTCTTGTCAGCACAGTCTAAAGGTCTCTAGCCGCTTACTCTGAGGCTGGTGATTTTCTTAGTGAGCTTCATGATATACTGAGTACTATGAGGCCTAATGGTGGTGCTGGGTATGAAAGTGTTGGTCTGATGTCATCGCTGTTATCTCCTCTCAGCCCCTCGCCTTTCTCTTTGGGTTGCAACAATGACCGAAGTTGCTAGGAAGAGGCAAGAGAGGTTGAGTGTTGGTGCTTGCTTGGATGGAAGCATGGGATGATAAACAGACGGACTATGAAGCACGAGGACGGATAGTAGGTGACTTCTTGCGTGCACGGGGACCGAGACCCCCCTAAAAGTTCGGGTGGGGCTGGGATTATTGAGGACGGCGAGTTTTGTAGACGTCTTGGAGACGGCTTTTGATCCTCACATGCGTCCCTACCCTATTGACCCATTTTTTTTAAAGAAAAGAGAAGGGACATACTAAACTGACGGCTTACTTAGAACTTAGGGCTCTTACTTTCTTTAGTCTTCAGCTCTTCCTCGTCCTCTTCCTCTTCCTCTTCCTTTGCTTGTCTGATTGTCTCTTCTACTCTTCTTCTCGCCTCTCTATATCTCTCTTTATGTCAGTTCCTTGTCTCTCCCAAGAGCTTTAAGCACTGGCAATGTAGTGATCGGCAAGACGGCTAGTCAACTGCATCCCAATAATTTCTTTTCTTCTTGTTATTTTACTTTATAATATGCACAATAAAAACCGGTTCTATAGATATTTCTGATCTATTTATGATTTTCTCAAGAATGTTATTTTTTTTGCCACTTCCTTGTGGTACCCGATTCTTAGAATTTTCTGATTTGCCATTTTTTTGTCCTCGTCGAGCCCATTCACGAGCTCCCATCTCCGACTGCTACATTGCATAGCGGATGTAGGAATAGTGATAAAGGTGTGGTTTTGGAAGATGCTCACTTTTCTTTCTTTGTCTCTCTCATTCTCTTAGTTCATATGTGAGGGAAAGAGATGAGTGGTTTCAGCATTCTATAATCTTTAATCGATACTTGGGATGGATTTAGATAATTTCACACCCATACTTGCAACCCTGGATCAAACAAGAGTTCGTAACCATGACATTTTGGCTTTATGAAAAGGTAGGTAGTAATGCCTATGTTCAGAAGGTATGTCATGAGTTTAGCTTAGGGGTGTAAATGATGCGAGTCGAGTTCGAGTTACCTCGCTAACATTTCGAGTCAAGCTCGAGTTGAGTCGAACTCAGTTGAGTCGAGTTTTGGCTGGGTCGATGTTTGATCGTGTTGATTTTAAGTAGCTTACAAGCTGTCTTGTACTCTTGTCTCATTAGCGCCCCTAGGGTAAGACGATATGTTGGATTTAGGCTTTTGCTTTTGATAGTACATGGCAATCGTGTATTCAAGTTTCTCACGAGTTTCGAGTAGCTCATTTTCACTCACCAACCTCTAAAGTCGAGCTTGAGTCCCATCAAGCTCACTCAAGTCGAGTTTTGGCTGAGTCGATCTCAAGTAGCTCGCTACCCGTCTCTTCTCATTTACACCTCTAGTTTAGTGAAGTGTTATTTTAGGACAGCAAACCAGTTTAATAGAGATGCCAATCTTGCCAATAAAAAAACTAGTTTCCCTCTACCATAATTCACATTTAGTGAGTACTTCTCAAGTATTTTTGTATTCTGTGTTTGCCCTCTATATGCTTGCCCTTGTGATCATTATATTTGAATTTAATCCTCTTTAAATATCCCAACTGATGAGTCCTCAGTTGACAGTCTCTGTTCCAAAATTTTATGTATTTTTTATTCATTAGTTTCCTTACTGTAGTAAATCTGCCTTCGAAGTCCTTGCATGTTGTAAAAGACCTTGTGTTTAGTCATGTGGCATAACTCGTTAGGCCAGTTTTCAGAATTGAAGATTATATTGCAGTGTAGGCTTCCATCTGGACTTACCCCTGCTTAAATGCATAATGTGGGGATACTATTCTTTCTCAGGGGACCTGGAGGATAGAAATAGAAGTACCGGACAGTTTTACAACCCTGCTTTCATCCATGCTATAGCTGTTCCCGAAAAAGACATGTTGGACAAGTTAGGAAAGGTATGTGCTGTTGCAAGGGGAGATGGTATTGTCAGCTTAATTAATATAGAAGCAGAACTTGCTGCTGTTAAGTCAAAAGGGGACCCCAAACCTCGCAGGAATCCCCAAGCCAAGTCAAGTAATGCTGTTCCAATCCCAGATGTTGAGACAAAGAACCAAAATGAGGTGAAAAGGTTGCATTTGGATTTTACACATGGAGGTCATACAGCAGCTGCTTCTTGCGTGTAAGTAGTTTACCTTTCTATCTTGTGGAGATCCAAATGTGAGAAGCTTTACCTCTGACCATAAAAGTGGTAGAATCATTTTCTATGATCATAAGTTTTTCGTTAATGTGAATTCTCAGAACATTCTCATCATTTGGAGAAAGAGGGAAGTTCATTATCTCTGGAGGAAATGATAAGTCAGTAAAGATCTGGGATTGGTCCCGGTATCTTGACGAGGCACAACCAATTGCAGACACAGTTGCTACTCCCAGTATTAATATGCCAAAAAGGTAATACATATTCCTCTGTTCGTCATTTTTAGGTCCAATTGAATTCATTTTTCTTCAAGGTTGAAAATATGGAATCAAAAAGATTGGAAAGATTGTTTTCTTGTTCACTTTGCCTTTTCCTCCAACATATCTCAAAAGGGTTACTGTTCTTGACAGGTTAACTGGTTGTGTACTACCCCAACTGATTCAGAAAACCTTGTTGTTTGTGACACATCCAAAGTGGTAAAGGTGTATACTCTTGCTTAAGTCAAGCCGTTTACATCTAAATTAGTGGTATTGAACCCTAGACAAGAAATCAGCTGCACACCAAGAGTTTTGCACTCTTGAGTTTGAGAACGCACTTAATGCAAATCAAGCATCAAGCATAGGCTCATTCATAGCTGTTGTTGAAGCAATATTTTGATCAATGAATGTCGGTGGTTAGCTGGATAGTTGAGTTGAGATATGGCATCGAAGCTGGCATTGCTTTACCGGAAAGGAACAAGTATATTGCTTAATACCCATTGAAACGACCGTTTCTGCCGCTACATATATTATGTATGTATGTAAATCTTGGGTCTTGACTATGATTATTTGGTGTCTGTTAAACGGTTAAACTTAATTTCGGACTTAGTGTATTAGGTGTGGTGAGGTTTCCCTTTTATAAGACCTTGAAAGGTCACTTTGAAAATAAATTGCTGCTATATAAGGCTTGAGTGAGCTTTTAAAATCTTTTGTTAGCTGTTATACTTCATCCGATGCCACACCAACTTTGATATGTGATGGTTTACTAGTTTATGCTTTATGCTTTATGCTTTATGCCGAATGTGAAGTGCAAGTTTGATTTCGTGAAATGTGCTTTTTACCTAACAATGCAGCTCTTGAAAGATCTCACCTTTTATTTGATTTTGTTTTGTAATCTTAGTAGCGGGATACTCATAAGAAGTATAAAAATGATTAGACTGGTAATGTGTGTAGATGAAATAAACCATTGAAAGACATGAAATAAATAAAGTATGAGAAATTTCTAAGTACTATAAGGAATAGAAACCTCATCACACCTACTGCAATTTAATGAAGTGCAAATAAGTATATCAATTGTTTACTTCTCGTGCCAAACATCACATTCCCTCCAAGTTTCCATTTGGTTTTGCACAATTTTGAAGACACAAATTTGACCATAAATGATAAATATATTTAATTTAATTATATATTGATATAACTATAAAAAATTATATTTTGAATGTACACATTTAAGCGAATTTAACAAAAATTAACATTACTATCTTGTGTTGTATAAATATTTATAGTCAAAAAAATATTGAAGTTTGATTTATAAAAATGCAAATGGGAAATCTGTAATGGCAAACGGAAGGAGTAGTTAATATATTGGTAAGTGGTCCTTTTCTTGGTTCAGTGATGCTTGTGTTTAGGTAATTACTCTCACAGTTTTTGCATATTTTATATTTGCACATTGTACATTTTGTTCATTTGATCAAAATATGATAAATGTGTAAACTATGTGCTTGGGAACATATATTTCTGGATGTTCCTATGAACACCTAAGAATTTGTACAATCATGAGATGTATGTCATTTATAAGATAGATTTCTAAGATAAGATACTCATAGCAACCTGAAAATCAAAAGTGGAGACAATTTTTATCCCAATTTCATTTAACATCAAAAGATTAGAGGGAAAAACAGATGCGCTAGTTTTGGCATATCTAGAGGGTGAGGAGGCATATTTGCACAGAAAAAGGGTGAGGCAAAATATCTAAGAATAATAAGCCGCCCAACGCAAAATATAATCATAATGTCAAATTTCTTTGTATTTATGACTTCATTTCAGCCTATACATCATTTTATCTAGAAATATAGCTAAAAACTATTTATTATTGATCAAAGGATAAAAAAAGCTAATCTCACATTCTTACTCCTAATGGGACATAAAACTATCTTCCTCTAAATCAATTAATTTGGGTTTTATCAATATTTGGATATGAAATTATATCAAGAAATTAATAAGCTATAGCTGAGTTGGGCCTTTTCAAAAAGTCGTTGATTAGTTAAAGATGTACCCTTCCCAACTGAAAACCTTTTCCTTAAAACTCCCGCAATTTTTCAAACCTTACTAAGATGTTGCTTCTCATCTCTCTTTCCTCATATGTTCACCAAAGTTTTTTGTAAAAAAAATGACACCAAACAAACAACTCAGACTCTTCTACCAAACTCTGTGATACAAAAATTGCACAAAACTCCCTTCTTTTTGCTCATAACCAGCATTGCATCTTTCTCCTTCTCTACCCCTTGTGCATTATGAAACTGTTTCTTTTTCTGATATAAAGAAGCAACAAAACTTCAAATACCTGTAGACAGATAACGAAAGTCGAAAAGAAAACAGCAAAAGATGATGCATGCTGGTGTTCCTCTTTGTAACACTTGTGGTGAGCAAGTGGGGTTCGACTCAAATGGAAATGTGTATGTGGCTTGCCATGAATGCAATTTCCCTGTTTGTAAGGAATGTGTTGATTATGAAATCAAGGAAGGTAAAAAGGCTTGCTTTCGTTGTGGTGCTCCTTATGAAGGTAAAAACTCTTTCTCTAGTCCTAACTTCAGTATCATTCTTTTCATTGACTACACAATTTTCATATTGGAGTTGAAGCAATAAGAGGTGTGAATAATATGATGAAAAATGTTGATACATATATATATTCTAAAAAGAAATAAGAGGTGTGTTTGGCAATTTATTAAGTAGAGTACATTTAAAGTTTTTGGCCTAGATATTCAAATCCAAGTGAAGATGAACTTCAATATTTGATATTCGTATTCTTCTTTGATAGACTAATGATCAAAGTTATGGAGCACTTTCCATTACGTATGAAAAGTTCTAGAATCTAATGTCATTGAATTACTCTTGCAGAAACTTCAACTTATGATGAGGCTGGTGTTGGCGCATCTGTCAGTCATAAGAACACGGGAAACCTTCCCGCTAATGAGCAGGTATTACTGCATTAATATGATAGCCATAAAGAGGAAGTCGTAGCACTTCTACATCAGAATTAAGTAGTAATAGGAGTACATATTATGACTATAAGCTGACTCATCTTGGTTGAAACAGAAGCAGGATCTTGGCCTACATGCTAGAAATATGAGCAGCTTCTCAACAGCTGATAGTGGTGAGCATTTCTAACCTATCGATAAGGTTCTAACATTGCATATCAGTGGTTGCATTGGAAAATTAATTGTATTTTGCAAACTTTTATCAGAATTAAATAGTGAATCTGGAAGTGCAATCTGGAAGAATCGTGTGGACAGTTGGAAAGAAAAGAAAGACAAGAAGAAAAAGAAAGCTGTAAAGGAGTCCAAAATTTCAAAAGAAACTGATCAAGTTCCATCAGAGCAATTGATGGAGGAAAAGCCGTAAGTTACTGTGAGATGAGCATGAGATGATGTTTAGCAAGTATATCAAAGAAGGAAAACCTTTAATGAATCATATGAACTCCTACTCATAATCATATGAGTTAAAAGTTCCAAGTTTTTGGAAACAAACTTTTTAACATATTGCATCAGCAAAAAAATTCCTTTGGCATCCCTGAGTTAAAAAGGTGATGATGTACACTTAAAGGGTGCATTCTTTTCACCTGAACATATCTGAACTGAACTTATTAAACCTGATTGGACCTGATCATCCCTAATCTCACCTTGTGTTTACGCTTGATTGAAGCTGACCAGCTCTAATTAGACCTGATTAGAGCTGAAACTTTTTTTTTTTAAGTGGAGAGAACACAACCTAAGTTGGAAGTATACAAATTGAAGAAAAAGGAAATCCATATATCTCTGATGTGTACTTATTTTACAGGTATGCAGAGGCTGCACAGCCACTTTCAAGAATTGTTCCGATCCCAAGAACCAAGATCACCTCATACAGGATAATGATCATTGTGCGGTTGATCATTCTTGTACTGTTTTTCCACTACAGAATAACAAATCCTGTTGATAGTGCCTTTGGCCTATGGCTTACTTCTGTCATCTGTGAGATCTGGTTTGCTTTTTCCTGGATATTGGATCAGTTTCCTAAGTGGTGTCCCATCAATAGAGAGACTTTCATCGATCAGTTATCCTTGAGGTACTCTAGTGATTTTATTACATAGCCTTCAACCCTGTCTGCTTGTAAACATATCTGCAAATGATCTTCTCCCTCTGTCTAATTATATATATGTTTGTTCAGATACGAAAGAGATGGAGAACCTTCACAGCTTGCAGCTGTTGACTTCTTTGTAAGTACCGTGGACCCCTTAAAAGAACCACCTTTGATCACAGCAAATACTGTGCTCTCCATCCTTGCTGTAGACTACCCTGTTGATAAAGTCTCCTGCTATGTATCTGATGATGGTGCTGCCATGCTTACTTTTGAGTCACTTGCTGAGACTTCTGAATTTGCAAGGAAATGGGTACCTTTTTGCAAGAAATATGAGATTGAACCACGAGCCCCCGAGTTTTACTTCTCACAGAAGATTGACTACCTTAGAGACAAAGTGCAACCTTCTTTTGTGAAGGAACGCAGAGCGATGAAAGTATGGATCCTATCTTACTGTTTCCTGAAATAATGTGTATAGGGCAATGACTTGTGAAGGAAGTAATCTCATGATGTGTATTTCTACATAACAGAGAGAGTATGAGGAATACAAAGTGAAGGTCAATGCTTTAGTTGCCAAGGCACAGAAAACTCCAGAAGAAGGCTGGACCATGGCAGATGGAACACCATGGCCTGGAAACAATTCTCGCGATCATCCAGGAATGATCCAGGTGTTTTTATCATGACAACTTTATTTATTGGATATTCTTTTTATGGTAACCCTTTGCTTTATATTCCAATACAGAAAAAAGTTTTATAGGGTTACTATGTATGATGTCCCTTATTTCTTTGTTTATGATGAAATTAGTTTGACATATTCAATTACCAAATGGCATTTTCTAGGTTTTTCTAGGAAATACTGGTTCTCTTGATATAGAAGGTAATGAACTTCCGAGGCTTGTTTATGTCTCAAGAGAAAAGAGACCTGGATTTCAACACCATAAGAAAGCTGGTGCTGAGAATGCTTTGGTAACTAATCTCAACCTTATCAAACAAGAATGGCCTTGAAGTTCACTTTTTAGATGATAATCTTTTCACATAAGTACATAACTGCCTTTCCCTAACAGGTCAGAGTATCTGCAGTACTCACAAATGCTCCATACATTCTTAACCTTGATTGTGATCACTACGTCAACAACAGCAAGGCAGTTCGTGAGGCAATGTGCTTCCTGATGGACCCTGAAGTTAATCGGGATGTTTGCTATGTTCAGTTCCCTCAAAGATTCGATGGTATTGACAGGAGTGATCGATATGCCAATCGAAATGTTGTCTTCTTTGATGTAAGCTGCTATATCTCACACACATCTATTGGAATAATGTCCTTACCTATTGATTATTGTGCTAGCTAGAAGAATTTCATAGCTTTTAGAATTGTTATATAACATACTCTATTAGTCATTGCTCAAATTGTGCTTGTCTTGTGATTAAACTCAGGTTAACATGAAAGGGCTTGATGGGATTCAAGGTCCGGTCTATGTTGGAACTGGTTGTGTATTCAATAGGCAAGCACTGTATGGCTATGGACCATCATCATTACCTACTTTACCCCAGCCATCCTCTTCTTCCGGCTGTTGCTGCCCTTCCAAGAAGAAACCAGAAAAAGACATCACAGAGGTTTATCGAGATGCAAAGCGTGAAGATCTAGATGCTGCCATCTTTAATCTGAGAGAGCTCAACAGTAAGCTTACTTATTTTTGGTTGTGAAACACCAAGAATTTCAAATAGAAATTACTAAATGGGAATAACACGTTTTATTTTAAATGACATCAAGATTATGATGAGTACGAAAGATCAATGCTGATATCTCAAACAAGCTTTGAGAAGACATTTGGATTATCTTCCGTGTTCATCGAGTCAACATTGATGGAGAATGGAGGTGTTCCAGATTCTGCTAATTCGCCAACATTGATCAAAGAAGCAATACATGTAATTAGCTGTGGATATGAAGAGAAGACAGCCTGGGGAAAGGAGGTAAGATAAGTTGCTGCAAAATTATATTATAGTACAAAATATTCAAGCCACATTGTAGTGTTCTAAATCTACTGAAAATACTATGGACTGCTTAATGTTTAGGGTGCATACATTATCATACCTGAGTACATTATCATAGTGTTATTGTTATTGACCGTCTATTTCATCCATTTTGACAGATCGGATGGATATATGGGTCTATCACAGAGGATATTTTGACAGGGTTCAAGATGCAATGCCGTGGTTGGAGATCAATATACTGCATGCCCTTAAGGCCTGCCTTTAAAGGGTCTGCACCCATCAACTTGTCTGATAGGCTGCACCAGGTCCTTCGTTGGGCTCTTGGATCAGTGGAGATCTTCTTTAGTAGACATTGTCCACTATGGTATGGATTTGGAGGTGGCCGACTTAAGTGGCTTCAAAGATTGGCATATATTAATACCATTGTCTACCCGTTTACTTCTCTCCCTCTCGTTGCTTATTGCACTTTACCCGCTATCTGCCTCCTCACTGGAAAGTTCATCATACCAACTGTAAGTTTCCTGTGCATCTCCAACACCTAAAGTGAATAAGTTTCAACAGACAAGAACTATTAACAACGGTCCAATAGTACACTACCATAACTAATTCTACTGAAGATGTGCTAGAAGCCTAGAATAGCTGCACTGAACTACTTTTAGCGGGTTTTGAAGTTATTTTGTTTGTGGGTTTAGTTGATTACTCTTCATTTCTGCTGATTATCTATATTGCCATGAAAAAATCCACTAAAGAATGTATTTTTAAAAAAATAATCAAGATGGGTAATTTTCTAATTCTATGGAAGATTATGATTGGTTATTTTATTTTTATTTTTTTACTTTTTTGATGGAATTTGATGATAATATGAGTTACCAATTCTGAATTTCTTGTAAAGAATGGAAATTTTGAGTTGGATCTACCTTTCATTGACCTTTTCTGAGTGTGCTGTAATATACATGGGTACTAGTAACTGATCTTAGTGGCATTCTTAATTTTATCAAATTTTTAGTGCTTATAATTCTATTGTGTTTACTCATTTTTGGTAATTCTTTTTCTGATGATCTTCAATTGTAATGTGTAATGATCACATCATGTACAATGGGCAGATCTGGTGTATCTGATACTCCTAGCAGCAAGCCTGCACCAACTACACCTAGAGTTGCCAAATTAGGTAAGGCAGGATCACTTAAATCAGATGCTGATTCACCTTCTCCTGCCCCTAATTCCCGGCTTTCCATCGACCGGGCGTCGCCACGCTCTGTTACTTCGAAACCGACCATTACTCGGTCGTCTACTCGAGTTTCAACACCAGATGTATGTTAAACTGATACCCTGATCTTTGAATATTGGTTTTTGTCAGTGTGTTATTACAGTATAAGGTGTACTTCATGTGTTGCTTGTATAATCTTTACATACATTACTATTATAAGTATGTGATGCCAGCTAGCTTGGTTGGTAAAAGTCTTGTGGCAGTAGTATGCAAGACCCGGGATTGAATCTCATCTACATCGCTCCCTTTGTCGCTCTGTACACAAAAGAAGTTATTATCATAAGAATGATAGTTCAGAGTTTGAATGGTTGCAATGTAATATGTATGTGCTTTAGCAGTTTTAAAGTCTAAATTCTATTTTTGCCAGTTCCTTATGGTTTTGTTTTGAATTTCTGGGTGTACTTGCACGTTCCTGTTATGATTCTTAGACCTGTATATTACTGTGGGAATAGTGGTTTTGTACTTGATGTGGGAATTGGTATGTTATGTGTTTTTTAATGTAAGTTTTGTTTTTTGTTGTTTCAGAAGCTACAGCCGCGTATATTTAAGCCTTCAGAGTTGCAGGCGCAATTAACAGCTGCCCAAGATGATCTGAAGAAGGCAAAAGAAAAGTCCGTTTTGGCTGAAAAGGAGAAGAATCACGCGCTCAATGAGTTGAAAGAGGCAAAGAAACAAGCCGATGAGGCCAATCAGAAGCTTCAAGAGGCTTTGGTGGCTCAAAAGCGAGCCCAGGAGACTTCAGAGATTGAAAAATTCCGAGCTGTTGAACTGGAGCAAGCAGGAATTGAGACTGCGCAGAAGAAAGAAGATGAATGGAAGAAAGAGTTAGAAGCTGTGAGGAGCCAACATGCCATAGATATGACTGCTCTGCTTACAGCTACTGAAGAGCTCCAAAATATTAAGCATGAGCTGGTCATGGTTACTGATGCCAAGAACCAGGCCCTTACCCATGCTGACGATGCCACCAAGATTGCTGAGATTCATGCCGAGAAGGTCGAAGTCCTCTCTGCTGAGCTTGCAAAGTTGAAGGTTTTGCTTGAGTCAAAAGATGATAATGGAGATTCTGAGAATGGATTAGTTGCAGAATTGAGATCAGAATTGGATTCTTTAAGGCAAGAATTAGAACGGGCTATGAGCTTTGAGCAGGAACTCAGCGAGAAAGAAAAATCTTATGAGAAGATTGTGGCAGCTTTGAATTCAGAGCTAGAAACTATTAAGGAAGAGCTTAGCAATGCAAAGACATGTGAACAGGGCTTAGTTGAAAAAGAGAAGTCCTATGAGAAGGTTGTGGCAGAACTTAAATCGGAGATGGCTTCCTTAGAAGAAGAGTTCAGGAAGGCTAAGAGTAGTGAGCAGGATTTGACTGAGAAGGAGAAGTCTTACGAAAAAATCGTAGAAGAACTTAAATTACAGTTGGCTTCTTTACAAGAAGAGTTTGAGAAGGCCAAGGCCTTCAAACTAGAGTTGATTCAGAAAGAAAAATCCCATGAGACGACTATTTCTCAGCTACAGTTGGAAATTAGTTCTTTAAATGAAGAGCTTGTAAATGCGAAGGATTTTGAGGTAAAGTTGGCTGAAACAAAAGCTTCCTACAACCAGACTGTTTTGGAGCTCAAGTCAGAGATAGATTTTCTTAGACAAGAGCTCGAAAAGTCCAAGAGCCTTGAGGAGGAACTGGTTGAGAGAGAGAAAGCAAATGAGAAAACTGTGAAGAGTTTTGAATCAGAGATGCATTCTCTGAAGCAAGAGGTACAAGTTGCTAAGGGGTTCCAGGAGAAGTTGGTCCAGAAGGAAGAGGCTTATGAGCAGCTACATGTAGAGTTGGAGGCTGCAAGGATGGCTGAATCTTATGCATTGAACTTACTAGATGAACGGAAGAGGAGAGCTGAGGAACTGGAAAATAAGGTGGCAGAATCACATAGATTGGAGAGATCAGCGTCGGAATCATTAGAGTCAATTCTGAAACAACTTGAAGGAAATAGTGACAAGCTTCATGATGCAGAATGTGAAATTGCAGCTCTTAAGGAGAAGGTCTCGTTGTTGGAAATCTCACTTGATAATAAGAAAGGGGATTTGGAGGAATCAGAACGTCGTCTCGAGAAAGTAAATGAGGAAGCTAGAGAAGCAGCTAAGGAGATAGAATCACTAAGGTCTGAGCTTGAAACCATGACGGAAGAGAGAGCCCAGGCTCTGGAGTATGAGAAGCATGCAGCTTCTAGTGTTCAGGACCTGTTAGAAGAGAAAAACAAACTCATTAACGAGCTGGAAACCTTGAAAGAAGAAGAGGAGAAGAGCAAGAAAGCAATGGAGAGCTTAGCTTCAGCTTTGCTTGAAGTTTCTGCTGAAGCAAGGGCGGCCAAAGAGAGTTTGTTATCAAGTCGAGCAGAGCATGAAAACTTTGAAGCACAGATTGAGCATCTGCAGCTGGTTCTGAAAGCAACAAGCGAGAAGTATGAAGCCACGATTGAAGATTCAAAACGAGAGATTGATCACCTTACGAGCACAGTGGAACAATCCAAGATAGATTTTGATGTCCAAATGGAAGATCTGAAGGTGGTTCTGAAGGCATCTAATGACAAGTATGAAAGCATGCTTGATGAGTCAAAGCAGGAGATCAACTATCTCACAGAAAGGATGGAACAATCAACATTAGAGCATCAAAACCAAAAGGCTGCATGGGAGGTAAAAGAGCTGGAGCTGAAGAACTGCATAAAGAGGTTAGAAGAAGAAAAATCAGTTATCGAACAGTCAGGGTTGAATCACGAGGACACTAAGGCCGAGTGGGAAGAAAAGGAGCTGCAGCTTGTGAATAGTGTAAAAAGATCAGAAGAAGAGAAGTCTTCAATGGAGAAAGAAATAATGAGGCTGGTGCACTTGCTTAGGGAAGCAGAGGAGAAGGCTAATGCATCACAGGAGGAAGGATCTCAGTTGAGGAGTTCGCTCAGGGAAGCAATGTCAGAGACAGTTTCCCTAAAGGAAGCCCGTGATGATGCCCAGGCTGAAAGTTTGAAGTTGAAGGATATTGTGCGTGGTAAAGAAAATGAATTGCAAAATATGATTAAAGAAAATGAGCAGCTTCAGGCTGCAGAAGATGCAAATGCCTGGAAGATAGAAGAATTGACCAAATTGCTTGAAGAAGCCAAGTCTTACCATCAAACCCGAGAAAATGGTGAGCTCTCAGACAGTGATAAAGACTATGATTTGCTCCCAAAAGTGGTAGAGTTTTCTGAAGAAAATGGACACTCTGGTGAAAATAAGCCAAAGTTTGAGCTTCTACCCCAGCAAACAGAGGCAGGTGAGAAGCAATCGCCTGCGGAAATGAGCAATGGTGTGAGTGAGGGAACTCAAACGAATGTTTTATCTGGGCCCGAAAATGGGAATGGTCATCCCACAGTGGCAGAGAATAAGGAGAAGGCACAAGATGAAACTCCAGAATCTGAAGCAAAGATGTGGGAAAGCTACAAGATTGACAGAGATTTCTCAACAGAGATGGAAACAGAACAAGGTTCGTTGGACGACGAAGTTGATTCCAAGGCTGAACCTGCTGAGACCCTTGATCAGAATAACGACCTTCCATCAGATAACAGTGCAAACTCTGACTCAAAGAAGAAGAAAAAACCTCTATACCGGAAGTTCGGAAATCTACTCAAGAAGGGGATTAGCCCCCAAAAGTAGGTATTTTAGGGACTGCAAGACAGCAGGTAAGAATATGTTTTTGTTCTTTTAGCTTCTTTTTAATATGGGGAAGTATGAAGAAGCTTGTATTATTTCTAGATTCTTTATTTCTTTTTTCTCAAGGTTGAGCCCCCTAAGGAGTAATGAGTATGTGATGTGTTTTTTTATCCCTTGGTTTGACCCTGTGGCTTTGTATTGGACAGAAAGGGATTTATAAAATTTGTTCTTAATCAAGATGTTTATTTCTAGTAAAAGTGATTTGAGTACTACTGTCATTTCACTTCTAGGCTTATATATATACTTATATGATCATTTGATTCTATGTGATGAATTGGTACCAGTTTTTTTTGCTGTTGTAAGCATACTATGTACATCTGATTACGAGTCGTATTACGTATTGATTCGATATGATGAATTGGTACCAATTTTTGCTGTTGTAACCATACTATTCACATCTGATTACGAGTCGTATTACGTAAATTTGGTACTGTTGCAAATGTCTAAACACAGGACATGTGGTTCTGTTGTATATCTCCTAAGAACACCCCTTCCGGACTCGCTCAGTTCCTGGTGACGTTTCGTGACATTCCGAATCCATTCTGTTGTTTTGTAAATTGTAATTGTTTGTGAAAGAAACGGAAAACCAAAAGATGGGGATATGCTCCTTCACAGATAAAGTAATATGGACAATCATATCCAAGGAATATGGACCTTGGTCTGCAGAAGTTTGTTACTGTCATATTTTGTCTCATATAAGTGCCAGAGACTCAAAGAGAGCCATCTTATGTGCAGTTTTTGCTTTTTCTCACTGTTCAGAACAATACTAAGGGAGAAAACAATAATTCTTCTGAAGGGTAGAAAACAATAAATTTGTTCTAGGAAATATTGTACTTTGAAATATGATAAAAGTTGTTTCATCCTTGTCCCACAAACCCACTTGTGATACTTCTATTATTGTGACTGTAGATAGATCAATGGTTTTCCACAGACAAGTCAGCAATAATGCATAATTGATGATTGAAAGATTGATAAATGAAATTGTTTACGAGCACAGTGAACATATTACTGCTATTGTGAGGTCTACTTGAGGAAGGATATTCTTAAGGAAGAGTTAGCTTATGTCTGGAATGAGGGGAAGTATACAAGAGGTAATGAGGTTTAAAGTAAGAGAGAATGTGTAGGTGAAGGTGTGATGCTAGCTGCAGGCCTTATTCACTTTACCTAATTTTTACATAACTGAAATGATTAATATTAATAAAACAAACTTTTACGGATTAAAATCAATTTTTTATCAAACTAATTTTACTGATTAGTATTGATTGAATACTTCCTCGTTTTTTAATTGCACCATTTTATTTTTCACGTTTGCCGCTACGCTTCTTTGAACGTCAAAATTTGATATTGGGAATCCCTACATTGGGCGAATCTAACAAGACCCCCATTTGACTATGTTTTTTCTTATATAATGATGTGAGATAGCTTAACAAAGTTGGTTGATGAATAGTGCCAGAAACGTAATGGTGGAGGTATTAAAAAAAGTTATGTGCATGTTAAGTTTGGACTATATCTAGCTAATTGCACATCTTGGGCTAAGGCCTTGCAGCGAATCAAGTTTCACACCACCTCTGAAAAGCGGGACACCTTCTCAACATTCCAAGAAAATAAATCCCTCCTAATGATGGGTCCCATCTTCATCATCTTTTACTCTTTGGTAAACTAGGAAAGCTCTTTGAGAGAAGGCTTTTCTAGGTTTATTCCCTGAACTTTCTCAAAAAAAAAGTGTGATAATTAAGATATACATAATGCTAAATGGATCATAAATATTTTCCAAGTTGGCTCGACTCGAAATTAATTTGAGACCTTAATGATTCAAGATAATTATTCTTATTTTATTTTTCAGACTTATATTATAATTTTTCAAAATTCGTTTCAATATTAAATTTGGTATGACCCTTGTAGTTGTATAGTCCAAAGGAAAATTTGGTAATAAGTACCTTTTCTATACCAAGTTGTGGAAATAACCACCTTTCGTAAGTCTTTTTTTTCTTTTTTCATTTTGACTATCTTTTATGTTGCAAAAGTTGGACAATTACTACCTAGTAACATATTACGTTAAATCTTCCATCCACTATGGCTTAATTCTTCGTGCTTTTATGACTTTTGCACTAGTTTTAGTCGTTTTTCTCTCGGTTTTTTACACAAGTTATTTTTATAACTTGGTATAAGGAAGGCATTAAGACAACACCCAAAAGAGAAGTGATAAACCACTAATCGATAGTGCGTAGCTTGCCCACTATCAACCATAACTATTTTTTTTATATAAACGAAAATTTGGAAAAACAACTTTTTCCTAATCTCTCAAAAAGTAAAATATATATTATAAGAGCCCCATATTTGTGCTTTTCACTCAACGCTTTCCCTAGAAATATAACTATTATCTATAAAAAGTTAATAATCTACGTTTTTATATGTAAGACACTAGTTATTTATGAAAACCCCCCATCTATATGTTTAAAACACTCATTATTTACAAATCACCATCTCTTTACGTGAGTTAATATACTGAAATTACAATATTATATCGATCACTACGAGTCGATTAGTGTTTTATCATTCCTCGCCCCAAAAGGCCAAAACCCAAATTCCCATATAACTGCGCGCCTCTCTCTCTCTCTCTCCAGTAGCAAGCGCACTAAGCCCATTCCATGGAAGCTTCACAGATTCCGAGACGGCTGAAGGGACACACAGCAACGGCTACCTGCTGCATCGCCTCTCATCAACGCCCTGGCTTCATTGCCACCGCCGGTGAGGTACTTTCTCTCTCCTCTCTCTATTATCTTCTTCAACTTCATCTTCTTGCTGTTTCACAATCTTGCCGCTGATTTTTTTGCTTCCGTTTTTCTGGTAATTGAGTTTGACAATCGTATTTATATTCTAGGTCGAGAAATTTCATTGTAATTCCATAAATGAAATTTCAATCGCTGGAATTTTTGAGTGATTTCGGTTAATTTGATCGTTGCAACGTCTGATTGCTGCTGTTAAGTTGCGTTTTTTTTTTCTTGATTTTAGGAAGTGGATAATTAATTTTGTTTATTGTTTTTGTTGGAATGCAAGAGATTTTGGAGAGTGATGCTTGTTTTTCAGGTAATCTGTTATCAAAAGTTTGATGGTATGTTATTGACTAGGAAAATAAGGACAATGTTTAAGGAAAAATCGCATCAATGTAGGACTGAGCGATGAACGACAAGAGTTTAGACACTAGACTACTAAATAAAACGATAGTAGTAGATAAGCACCGTGCGTGGACGGACTTGAAGTGTATAGCCTTTGAGAAAATATGACTGTTTCGAGTATATTGACAAAATTTTAGTAAGATGAAGTAATATGCGTCTCATACAGTTTCAAGATTAGCAATTCAACTCAGGTTAAGACAAGACATAACCTTGAACTAGGTTGGCAATAGTAAAAGTCAGTTGCTTTGCATAGCTTTCTATCTTTGGAATAGGTACCAAGTCTGTTACAACACTTAACATTTCGTAAGCCACCTTATTCTTGCCTTCAGAGAAGAAGTAGAGGCACTTTAGTACTACTACAAATAGGAAAATGTAGTTCATCTACTTTTGGTAATATACCTTATAGGGCAGGAGCTTGATCATTAGCTTTAGTAGGATCAAAGTGACATGTATGGCTCGTTTCATAGGTGGTATTAGATGTTGGTAAAGGTAATGATGATGCATGTATATGCAATTTTGTAAGTTAAGATCGTGTGTCAATGTCCATGGTAATGTTTGTCCACCCTCAAATATCCCATTTTCCTGATAAACTTTCATTATGGTCCATTGCCACTTACCACTTTAGAAGGTCAAAAGGTGGTATTCAGTGGTAAATGGTAATGGTAATTTAAGAACATGTGTTTGGGATTAGACGTCCAATCCATTACCACGGACATGGGCATGAGTCTTTTTATTTACAAAATTATATAAAGAAATTCATCCTCGTCACCACCATAGGTTACTGTGTAGCATAAATATTTCGAGATCCGTCCTGAAAATTCTCTTCAAGTGTTGCAGTGTCTCTCACCATATGATCACTGACCAAGTCCGTATGGTCCATTGAAGATAGAGTGAACTCATTGATGGCTTTCTAACCATTAGCAAGAGCAGTCAGTCACTTAATATACACCGGATAGAGGATCTTTATTATTTCTGTTACAAAACTCTCTGCATCGGAGAAGTCAAATATAATCTGCTTTCTTCTTGCTTGGTTTGTCTTGGCATTTGATTTTGCAAGGGCCATGAAACAGCTGCTCATCTTCTTTTTCCATTCCCCTTAGTTTATGTCGGGAAGCTTATGCATATGGTCCATTTCTTCAACAAAAGCCGAAGTTCATTAGTGAAACCATCACAGCAGAACAAAACATATTTCACTGCTTGCCTCAGGAAGTTCATAGAAAGGTTTAGTAATAGGAATTAACATTACTTGCTTTGGAGGAAAACCTTGAGTGCTTGCTGGTATTCCTCCATAAATATCTCTTTGCCGTTCACATTCCTTCCAAGCTCTTAAAAATTGTTGAGAAGTAACATAATATACTATTTTTTTCAGCAAAACTAGCATTCTTGTAATCTTGACATTGTAATTCTATTTAATGTCCTAAACTTTGTTTGGATTTTGAAAAGACAGTAATGACTGTAAGCTTAACAATTTCAGCGTTGAACATGCCACACTTTATAAGAACAAAGGTTGCCTGTGTTATTGTTGGTGTCAATATGCTAGGTTCTGAACATCTACATTTATTGATTTTGCAGAAGATTGTTCTTTGGTAGCTTACGTTATAAGTCTTTATATACATGTCTTTATCACCTATTGAAAACCGTGCATCACTTTAATTTGAATAGTAGATTCATAGAAGAATTTTTTTTTGATTAGTTCATTTCTAAGAAGAGATGGCTAATGCGTCTAATTGTGGAGATTAATATATCAATACTCAATAGTATGGCTGATTGGCTGTATCTGGTATAGCAATGCTCCTTTGTTTTCTGATGATCTTCTTGAGCTCAAAGTTCAGAGTCTCTTGCATGTTTTTGAGCTCCTTTTGGTTTTGAGGTTAATTTAGGTAATTTTGATGCCTCAAGGGTCAAGCTGAGGTTTCCTCCCATGTTGAGTGTCTTTCTTGCTATATGCTTGTGTCAAATGGAGTCTTCAATTTGCATCTACAAGAACTAAGAAGTTGTGTTTGAACATCTACATGATCTAAGATGTTGTGTTTCATGTTATAGTGGTGTTTGTTGTCTCAGTTTTATGATGCTGGCATGCTGCTGATATTATGAGTTATGACAACAGGATGGTTGCGTGTGCTTGTTTGACTTGCGATGCAAAGCTGTGCAACGAGTCATGAAACTAGGGAATGACACTATTTCGTCGTTGTGTTTCAAAGAAGGTGTGTTTCTGTAATCCTTCTTTCTTCTAATCTCTGCTGACTGGATTTTTCCCTGTGACTCTCCCTTAATTGCCCTTGGAGACCCTCTTTTCCATGTATGGAATAGAAATTTTTGTGGAAATACATGGAGGCCTTTTGTTCCACGCACTTGTCTCTTGTCCCCCTTCCTAGTTCCTAGACCTCCCTATCTATTTTTTTATATCCTATATGGCAGAGGCGCCCCCCCGGGGGGTGGGGGGGAAGGGGAAGGGTACTGTTAAAGTAGAAGAGTATTCTCTTCATCTTTTATTTTCTTTTTGACCAAGTGCTCATTCAGGTTCCTTTAGAATAAGTATGATGGGGGTAATTTGGGACAAAATATAAATCCACTTGGGTTTAGAATTGGTACAACCCAAATTCATTGTTTCCTTGGTTTTCACGAATCAATATAGTTGGGGAGGTCTACAAGAAGATAGAGAAAAAGTAAAGTAGAAGGGTGAAGATGGGAGAGATATCCGTGAATGATGCCAACTAGACTTTGGCAAAACTGTGATATACCAAAAAGGGTTATACACAAATTCTTGTTGGTTGGTCCCCTAGTATATTTTATAGTCTAGCGAACCTGATTAGCATCATCAAGTATTTTCCCCAATTGTTCCAAACACTCTATGTTCTTAGACTACAGCTTGGATGATTGCTGTCACTTAGATTTCTGCTGTTTTACCTGAGGATTGCAGGAATAATGCTTTAGTTACTGATACCTATGATGGTCAAATTGGTATTAGTTGGTTCCGTGTACCTTTTTTTTTTTGTGATTATTGTTATGCTGTATTTGCCACAAAAACAAGCTTATGCTGATATCAGCTCTATAACTCAAGCTCTTGCATGGAGGCCTTGCATTGAGGCTCTAATGGTGCCTGAGAGTATTATGATTTCTATCTTGTACAAGATTGACTTCAGATCCTAATGTTGTGTTCTTGAGAAGAGGCAAAAAGCAATGTCATTTATGTGCTGTTTATTTTTTGAATGACTTAGGGAATGAAAATATGATATACCTTTCCTCTGGGACAGAAGTCAGATGCTTTGACGTTCAAATGGTATTAATTATGTGAAGCCTTTGTGCATTGAACTTTTCTCGAATTTTTTCTTTCTAATTCCATTTTGCACAATTGATATATCTGAGACCTTGATCTTTTAGGCTTCTTTGGAGAAGCCCTTGGAGAGCTACAAATACAACAAAGAGGAAATAAACCAGGTAAGACATTAGTATATTCACAAGAAATCTTTCATCTCCCATGTATCTTAACTTTGAAGATTTTAAATAATATAACGACTCAGCTTTTGATTGAGAATGATTTTTGTCACTGAAGAAGTTAGCTTGCTTAGCTCCCACAAGCTCTTTAGAATTCATCAAGAAACTTGAGTTGAACAATGGAGGGCCAAAGGTAGAATTTTCTAAGCAGTACTAGTTTGTGCTGCTAAGATATGTTTGAGGATTAGACATCCTCATTGGTCTCTCCCAACGCTTCCTCACGCCAAAAGATGAGGCAAAGAGGAGTTAGCCTTGTTCTAACAGTACTGAGAACAGTTTTCTGTCACTTCCAAGTTCCAACCACATTATGATTTGCTCGTCATATGCTTAGAGAGATCTTAGCTGCAGTGTCTTGTTGGATGATGGATGTCCTAGTAGGTAAGGAGATTAGTTTCATTCTTGAAGTGTACAAAACACAGGGTAACGATACTCAAGTTTCTAGATCCATACCCTGATTACAAAACCATACCAGCTTGCGAACTGAACACCCTGAGAGTTTTACCTTGCAAATGACATGCTTCAATTCAATATTCTTTGCGTGTCTTTTATTGATCTCTTTGTGACTTACACCAATCTTATCATTTGTATACACTTAGTAGCTTTAAGTTTGCTTGTTAAGAGTATATTATTTGCTAAAAGCACAAGGAAATAAATTCAACTAAATATTTTCTAGTTGCAACCAAATATCATGATTCTACATGATTTAGTCTTGGCACTGTAATACATAGGTTATGTTCATGTGCAGATATCATGCAACTCAAAATCGTCCTTTCTAGCTGCTGCAGATGATACTGGTGATGTGAAGGTATTAACTTCACTTATTTTAGTAGATGAAAGTCGTATTTCTTGCATTCATGAAGGATGTATGATAGTGTAGTCTTTTATGTTTTAATTCTTGTTTGGTTTTCTCCTTCTGTAGTCATAATAAGCTGTGCCTTAGTTCTTTTGACTATGTGTGATTTCCTTAGATGGTGCTGGATAAGAACTATGAATCCATTTAGGCCATTTTATCATCTGGTATGGATTTGACGGTGTGCCAGTATCTCAACTACGTTGCCACATGGTTCATTTGCCGATCTCTTTGCTTGCTGATGGTTCATAGTTGTGAATGCATAGTTCACCTTCTCTCGAAATTTTCGTAATCTCGGGAGCATCAATCCTTTATATGTTCGATATATATATATATATATATATATATATATATATATATATATATATATATATATATATATATATATATATATATATATATATGAGGTGAGTAACGAGTCAATGAAATTCTTTCAAACAAGTAACACTTCTTCTGGAAAGAAACTGACGAGTTTGACAAAAGGGTTGAACCGATGAATAAGACAGAAATGGCAAGAAAAGGACATTATTCATGATCTTGGGATAGAAACTAATGTTGCTATGTCACGAGTCACTAACTATTAATATTTTTTGAAGTTGATTGCCGTGTGCATCTAGCATTTTAAATGTTAAGTAATGCCATATTGGTTGCTCAATACCTGATTATAGTCATATTATTTCAGGTATTTTCTGTTGCTTTGAGTCCTCTTTTAAAGCCACAATGCTTATCTTCCATTGTTTCCGCCTCTACAACTCAACTTCTGACAGTGTTACCCATGACAGATAATTGATATCCAACGGCAATGCCCTTTCAAAACATTGAGATCTGGTCATACTAGTGTATCCTTATATATTTATCTGGAAAAGTTTTGGTTCCTTTGTCTCATGCTTTTGATGACACATGTTATGAACATTAAATTAAAGTGGCATACATGCTTGTAGAAAGCTGTTATCTTCTGTCTAGGCACTAGCTGAAGATTTTGGGATGATATTCGTATCTGACAAATTTATGTTCCTTCTATATAAGTTGAGTTCCCATTTTTTGTGTCACTATATTACCTTTCTTCATTTTCCTTGCGAAATATCTGTGATACATATTGTGTGTAGAGCTGTTTTATCTGTGACCTTGACATTGCATATCTAGATATGTAGCAGTGTACAGTTTGTTCCTTGGAAGCCTTGGGAAGGTACATGCAAATCTATACCGGATTGGTGATGTAGTGGCTAGCCACCCCATTACTTGATATGATAGATTATCTTCAGATTCGTTGCTCATCGGGGAAAATGCAAATCTATACCGGAGCTACTGCTTTATTTACTCTAATTTATGGTCCTGGATTTTTCCACTAGTTGGGTAAAGTATATAAATGAGAAAGAAGCTAGCCATTTAAGACCCATAACCTTTCATTGATAATGAGTCGGGCCAAATAATTTGATCGGAGTAGTTGCTGAACCATACCACATAGTTCCGGCAACAACAAAAGCTGCAAAAAAGACAGCAGCGGTACTACTAGAAAGAACGGTTTCAATATTGCCCTAACTGTTTGATCATACTATGATCTATTAAAAGATATAAGATTCCGGATTCTTGGGCACTTAGGAAGCTAAGTTATGTAATTTTAAAAGATTTAAGTTGTTTGTATTAATCTAGAAGTGGCAGAAGATAAGTTTTCATGGTAAATACCCGTTTTGAAGTTCATTTTGTGTAAAAAGGGAACATTTTTAATGATAAGACCAGTCTTTGGGATATGTATGAGTCTGATGGATGTTAAATAGCTGGATGGGGGCATTTGTTAGAGTTAACTGGAACAACCGTTCGTGAGTTTGTACTTGTGAATGCAGAGGATGCTGCTAAGTTTAGAACAAGTAAAACGAAAATTTGAAAATCACAGAGCCACTTTTAAAGCATTAGAGACTTTTAGATGGTGATGTAAAGCTAACAATGGGTTTTATTTGCGAAGCCATGGAATGAGCGAAGCTGGCCTTAAAAAAGGAATTGAGTTATTATGAAACCTATGAGACGACCATTGATGAAATTTAGAAGCCTTTGTATCCCTCCCAAAGCGCCAACGTCTTATAATGACGTTCCTTCCATCTAGAGGAAGAACGTGTATGAGCTTGGTGAATTGGGGGTGAGCAAATCAGTGTAAAGGGATTTTGGGATGCTATTAAGGTTAAAGAGTGAAACTGCAAAAGAATAAACAAACAGAAAGGGAATTGAAGTTTCTGACCCCGTTCCGTTTCCCGAAAATTCCCAAACCCAACAGCCCCTAAGAGCTATTTGAAAGACCATCCTTCATGGCATCTTGGATTGCAAGTTGTATAATCATCTTTTTGCTTAGAAAATCATGTTTTAGTGTCAAATATTTGATGATTTATCTCTCTTGACTAATGAAAGACAATTGCATGCTTTTATTGCTTCTTGTTGATTTCAAACATCTTCCTATACCTAACACTTCGTTTCTCTTGCTCCTTGACAGTCATTACCGGCGGTTTGGATTCCAAAATGATTATGTGGGATTTCTCCAAAGGACGCCCATTCCTTGTTGTGGACTTTGGTACTTTTCTTCTTAGCATCCCAATTTTAAATTCACGTATTTGTCTTTGTAATCTATCATGGTTCAATGGCTCAATGCACTTCTCATATCTGTTCCTTAATTCTCTACTGATTCTTGGTATGATCCAGGGAGGTAGACCGAGTGACACTTCAGAGTCATTCCTTGTCTATACCGGGAAGCATGTGCGTTTTGCCTTATTTGGCCCCATTCCATTTATTCTCCAGTTAGACAAGTTACCCCCCCTGCTAAGTTCTAAATAAGCAGAAAATCTGTGTCTTGTCAGCACAGTCTAAAGGTCTCTAGCCGCTTACTCTGTGGCTGGTGATTTTCTTAGTGAGCTTCATGATATACTGAGTACTATGAGGCCTAATGGTGGTGCTGGGTATGAAAGTGTTGATCTGATGTCATCGCTGTTATCTCCTCTCAGCCCCTCGCCTTTCTCTTTGGGTTGCAACAATGACCGAAGTTGCTAGGAAGAGGCAAGAGAGGTTGAGTGTTGGTGCTTGCTTGGATGGAAGCATGGGATGATAAACAGACGGACTATGAAGCACGAGGACGGATAGTAGGTGACTTCTTGCGTACGGGGACCGAGACCCCCTAAAACTTCGGGTGGGGCTGGGATTATTGAGGACGGCGAGTTTTGTAGACGTCTTGGAGACGGCTTTTGATCCTCACATGCGTCCCTACCCTATTGACCCATTTTTTTAAAGAAAAGAGAAGGGACATACTAAACTGACGGCTTACTTAGAACTTAGGGCTCTTACTTTCTTTAGTCTTCAGCTCTTTCTCTTCCTTTGCTTGTCTGATTGTCTCTTCTACTCTTCTTCTCGCCTCTCTATATCTCTCTTTATCTCAGTTCCTTGTCTCTCCCAAGAGCTTTAAGCACTGGCAATGTAGTGATCGGCAAGACGACTAGTCAACTGCATCTCAATAATTTCTTTTCTTCTTGTTATTTTACTTTATAATATGCACAATAAAAACCGGTTCTATAGATATTTATGATTTTCTCAAGAATGTTATTTTTTTTGCCACTTCCTTGTGGTACCCGATTCTTAGAATTTTCTGATTTGCCATTTTTTTGTCCTCGTCCCTGAGCCCATTCACGCGCTCCCATCTCCGACTGCTACATTGCATAGCGGATGTAGGAATAGTGATAAAGGTGTGGTTTTGGAAGATGCTCACTTTTCTTTCTTTGTCTCTCTCATTCTCTTAGTTCATATGTGAGGGAAAGAGCTGAGTGGTTTCAGCATTCTATAATCTTTAATCGATACTTGGGATGGATTTAGATAATTTCACACCCATACTTGCAACCCTGGATCAAACAAGAGTTCGTAACCATGACATTTTGGCTTTATGAAAAGGTAGGTAGTAATGCCTATGTTCAGAAGGTATGTCATGAGTTTAGCTTAGGGGTGTAAATGATGCGAGTCGAGTTCGAGTTACCTCGACTCAACTCGCTAACATTTCGAGTCAAGCTCGAGTTGAGTCGAACTCAGTTGAGTCGAGTTTTGGCTGAGTCGATGTTTGATCGTGTTGATTTTAAGTAGCTTACAAGCTGTCTTGTACTCTTGTCTCATTAGCGCCCCTAGGGTAAGACGATATGTTGGATTTAGGCTTTTGCTTTTGATAGTACATGGCAATCGTGTATTCAAGTTTCTCACGAGTTTCGAGTAGCTCATTTCCACTCACCAACCTCTAAAGTCGAGCTTGAGTCCCATCTAGCTCACTCAAGTCGAGTTTTGGCTGAGTCGATCTCAAGTAGCTCGCTACCTGTCTCTTCTCATTTACACCTCTAGTTTAGTGAAGTGTAATTTTAGGACAGCAAACCAGTTTAATAGAGATGCCAATCTTGCCAATAAAAAAACTAGTTTTCCTCTACCATAATTCACATTTAGTGAGTACTTCTCAAGTATTTTTGTATTCTGTGTTTGCCCTCTATATGCTTGCCCTTGTGATCATTATATTTGAATTTAATCCTCTTTAAATATCCCAACTGATGAGTCCTCAGTTGACAGTCTGTTCCAAAATTTTATGTATTTTTGATTCATTAGTTTCCTTACTGTAGTAAATCTGCCTTCGAAGTCCTTGCATGTTGTAAAAGACCTTGTGTTTAGTCATGTGGCATAACTCGTTAGGCCAGTTTTCAGAATTGAAGATTATATTGCAGTGTAGGCTTCCATCTGGACTTACCCCTGCTCAAATGCATAATGTGGGGATACTGTTCTTTCTCAGGGGACCTGGAGGATAGAAATAGAAGTACCGGACAGTTTTACAACCCTGCTTTCATCCATGCTATAGCTGTTCCCGAAAAAGACATGTTGGACAAGTTAGGAAAGGTATGTGCTGTTGCAAGGGGAGATGGTATTGTCAGCTTAATTAATATAGAAGCAGAACTTGCTGCTGTTAAGTCAAAAGGGGACCCCAAACCTCGCAGGATTCCCCAAGCCAAGTCAAGTAATACTGCTCCAATCCCAGATGTTGAGACAAAGAACCAAAATGAGGTGAAAAGGTTGCATTTGGATTTTACACATGGAGGTCATACAGCAGCTGCTTCTTGCGTGTAAGTAGTTTACCTTTCTATCTTGTGGAGATCCAAATGTGAGAAGCTTTACCTCTGACCATAAAAGTGGTAGAATTATCTTTCTATGATCATAAGTTTTTCGTTAATCTGAATTCTCAGAACATTCTCATCATTTGGAGAAAGAGGGAAGTTCATAATCTCTGGAGGAAATGATAAGTCAGTAAAGATTTGGGATTGGTCCTGGTATCTTGACGTGGCACAACCAATTGCAGACGCAGTTGCTACTCCCAGTATTAATATGCCAAAAAAGGTAATACACCTTCCTGTGATTGTCATTTTTAGGTCCAATTAAATTCATTTTTCTTCGAGGACGAAAATATGGAAACAAAAAGATTGGAAAGATTGTTTTCTTGTTCACTTTGCCTTTTCCTCCAACATACCTCAAAGGGTTGCTGTTCTTGACAGGTTAACTGGTTGTGTACTACCCCAACTGATTCAGAAAACCTTGTTGTTTGTGACACATCCAAAGTGGTAAAGGTGTATACTCTTGCTTAAGTCAAGCCGTTTACATCTAAATTAGTGGTATTGAAGCCTAGACAAGAAATCAGCTGCACACCAAGAGTTTTGCACTTCTTGAGTTTGAGAACGCCTTTAATGCAAATCAAGCATCAAGCATAGGCTCATTCATAGCTGTTGTTGAAGCAATATTTTGATCAATGAATGCCGGTGGTTAGCTGGATAGTTGAGTTGAGATATGGCATCGAAGCTGGCATTGCTTTCCCGGAAAGGAACAAGTATATTGCTTAATACCCATTGAAACGACCATTTCTGCCGCTACATATATTATGTATGTATGTAAATCTTGGGTCTTGACTATGATTATTTGGTGTCTGTTAAACGGTTAAACTTAATTTCGGACTTAGTGTATTAGGTGTGGTGAGGTTTCCCTTTTATAAGACCTTGAAAGGTCACTTTGAAAATAAATTGCTGCTATATAAGGCTTGAGTGAGCTTTTTAAAATCTATTGTTAGCTGTTATACTTCATCCGATGCCACACCAACTTTGATATGTGATGGTTTACTAGTTTATGCTTTATGCCGAATGTGAAGTGCAAGTTTGATTTCGTGAAATGTGCTTTTTACCTAACAATGCAGCTCTTGAAAGATCTCACCTTTTATTTGATTTTGTTTTGTAATCTTAGTAGCGGGATACTCATAAGAAGTATAAAAATGATTAGACTGGTAATGTGTGTAGATGAAATAAACCATTGAAAGACATGAAATAAATAAAGTATGAGAAATTTCTAAGTACTATAAGGAATAGAAACCTCATCACACCTACTGCAATTTAATGAAGTGCAAATAAGTATATCAATTGTTTACTTCTCGTGCCAAACATCACATTCCCTCCAAGTTTCCATTTGGTTTTGCACAATTTTGAAGACACAAATTTGACCATAAATGATAAATATATTTAATTTAATTATATATTGATATAACTATAAAAAATTATATTTTGAATGTACACATTTAAGCGAATTTAACAAAAATTAACATTACTATCTTGTGTTGTATAAATATTTATAGTCAAAAAAATATTGAAGTTTGATTTATAAAAATGCAAATGGGAAATCTGTAATGGCAAACGGAAGGAGTAGTTAATATATTGGTAAGTGGTCCTTTTTCTTGGTTCAGTGATGCTTGTGTTTAGGTAATTACTCTCACAGTTTTTGCATATTTTATATTTGCACATTGTACATTTTGTTCATTTGATCAAAATATGATAAATGTGTAAACTATGTGCTTGGGAACATATATTTCTGGATGTTCCTATGAACACCTAAGAATTTGTACAATCATGAGATGTATGTCATTTATAAGATAGATTTCTAAGATAAGATACTCATAGCAACCTGAAAATCAAAAGTGGAGACAATTTTTATCCCAATTTCATTTAACATCAAAAGATTAGAGGAAAAACAGATGCGCTAGTTTTGGCATATCTAGAGGGTGAGGAGGCATATTTGCACAGAAAAAAGGGTGAGGCAAAATATCTAAGAATAATAAGCCGCCCAACGCAAAATATAATCATAATGTCAAATTTCTTTGTATTTATGACTTCATTTCAGCCTATACATCATTTTATCTAGAAATATAGCTAAAAACTATTTATTATTGATCAAAGGATAAAAAAAGCTAATCTCACATTCTTACTCCTAATGGGACATAAAACTATCTTCCTCTAAATCAATTAATTTGGGTTTTATCAATATTTGGATATGAAATTATATCAAGAAATTAATAAGCTATAGCTGAGTTGGGCCTTTTCAAAAAGTCGTTGATTAGTTAAAGATGTACCCTTCCCAACTGAAAACCTTTTCCTTAAAACTCCCGCAATTTTTCAAACCTTACTAAGATGTTGCTTCTCATCTCTCTTTCCTCATATGTTCACCAAAGTTTTTTGTAAAAAAAAAATGACACCAAACAAACAACTCAGACTCTTCTACCAAACTCTGTGATACAAAAATTGCACAAAACTCCCTTCTTTTTTGCTCATAACCAGCATTGCATCTTTCTCCTTCTCTACCCCTTGTGCATTATGAAACTGTTTCTTTTTCTGATATAAAGAAGCAACAAAACTTCAAATACCTGTAGACAGATAACGAAAGTCGAAAGAAAACAGCAAAAGATGATGCATGCTGGTGTTCCTCTTTGTAACACTTGTGGTGAGCAAGTGGGGTTCGACTCAAATGGAAATGTGTATGTGGCTTGCCATGAATGCAATTTCCCTGTTTGTAAGGAATGTGTTGATTATGAAATCAAGGAAGGTAAAAAGGCTTGCTTTCGTTGTGGTGCTCCTTATGAAGGTAAAAACTCTTTCTCTAGTCCTAACTTCAGTATCATTCTTTTCATTGACTACACAATTTTCATATTGGAGTTGAAGCAATAAGAGGTGTGAATAATATGATGAAAAATGTTGATACATATATATATTCTAAAAAGAAATAAGAGGTGTGTTTGGCAATTTATTAAGTAGAGTACATTTAAAGTTTTTGGCCTAGATATTCAAATCCAAGTGAAGATGAACTTCAATATTTGATATTCGTATTCTTCTTTGATAGACTAATGATCAAAGTTATGGAGCACTTTCCATTACGTATGAAAAGTTCTAGAATCTAATGTCATTGAATTACTCTTGCAGAAACTTCAACTTATGATGAGGCTGGTGTTGGCGCATCTGTCAGTCATAAGAACACGGGAAACCTTCCCGCTAATGAGCAGGTATTACTGCATTAATATGATAGCCATAAAGAGGAAGTCGTAGCACTTCTACATCAGAATTAAGTAGTAATAGGAGTACATATTATGACTATAAGCTGACTCATCTTGGTTGAAACAGAAGCAGGATCTTGGCCTACATGCTAGAAATATGAGCAGCTTCTCAACAGCTGATAGTGGTGAGCATTTCTAACCTATCGATAAGGTTCTAACATTGCATATCAGTGGTTGCATTGGAAAATTAATTGTATTTTGCAAACTTTTATCAGAATTAAATAGTGAATCTGGAAGTGCAATCTGGAAGAATCGTGTGGACAGTTGGAAAGAAAAGAAAGACAAGAAGAAAAAGAAAGCTGTAAAGGAGTCCAAAATTTCAAAAGAAACTGATCAAGTTCCATCAGAGCAATTGATGGAGGAAAAGCCGTAAGTTACTGTGAGATGAGCATGAGATGATGTTTAGCAAGTATATCAAAGAAGGAAAACCTTTAATGAATCATATGAACTCCTACTCATAATCATATGAGTTAAAAGTTCCAAGTTTTTGGAAACAAACTTTTTAACATATTGCATCAGCAAAAAAATTCCTTTGGCATCCCTGAGTTAAAAAGGTGATGATGTACACTTAAAGGGTGCATTCTTTTCACCTGAACATATCTGAACTGAACTTATTAAACCTGATTGGACCTGGATCATCCCTAATCTCACCTTGTGTTTACGCTTGATTGAAGCTGACCAGCTCTAATTAGACCTGATTAGAGCTGAAACTTTTTTTTTTTTTTAAGTGGAGAGAACACAACCTAAGTTGGAAGTATACAAATTGAAGAAAAAGGAAATCCATATATCTCTGATGTGTACTTATTTTACAGGTATGCAGAGGCTGCACAGCCACTTTCAAGAATTGTTCCGATCCCAAGAACCAAGATCACCTCATACAGGATAATGATCATTGTGCGGTTGATCATTCTTGTACTGTTTTTCCACTACAGAATAACAAATCCTGTTGATAGTGCCTTTGGCCTATGGCTTACTTCTGTCATCTGTGAGATCTGGTTTGCTTTTTCCTGGATATTGGATCAGTTTCCTAAGTGGTGTCCCATCAATAGAGAGACTTTCATCGATCAGTTATCCTTGAGGTACTCTAGTGATTTTATTACATAGCCTTCAACCCTGTCTGCTTGTAAACATATCTGCAAATGATCTTCTCCCTCTGTCTAATTATATATATGTTTGTTCAGATACGAAAGAGATGGAGAACCTTCACAGCTTGCAGCTGTTGACTTCTTTGTAAGTACCGTGGACCCCTTAAAAGAACCACCTTTGATCACAGCAAATACTGTGCTCTCCATCCTTGCTGTAGACTACCCTGTTGATAAAGTCTCCTGCTATGTATCTGATGATGGTGCTGCCATGCTTACTTTTGAGTCACTTGCTGAGACTTCTGAATTTGCAAGGAAATGGGTACCTTTTTGCAAGAAATATGAGATTGAACCACGAGCCCCCGAGTTTTACTTCTCACAGAAGATTGACTACCTTAGAGACAAAGTGCAACCTTCTTTTGTGAAGGAACGCAGAGCGATGAAAGTATGGATCCTATCTTACTGTTTCCTGAAATAATGTGTATAGGGCAATGACTTGTGAAGGAAGTAATCTCATGATGTGTATTTCTACATAACAGAGAGAGTATGAGGAATACAAAGTGAAGGTCAATGCTTTAGTTGCCAAGGCACAGAAAACTCCAGAAGAAGGCTGGACCATGGCAGATGGAACACCATGGCCTGGAAACAATTCTCGCGATCATCCAGGAATGATCCAGGTGTTTTTATCATGACAACTTTATTTATTGGATATTCTTTTATGGTAACCCTTTGCTTTATATTCCAATACAGAAAAAAGTTTTATAGGGTTACTATGTATGATGTCCCTTATTTCTTTGTTTATGATGAAATTAGTTTGACATATTCAATTACCAAATGGCATTTTCTAGGTTTTTCTAGGAAATACTGGTTCTCTTGATATAGAAGGTAATGAACTTCCGAGGCTTGTTTATGTCTCAAGAGAAAAGAGACCTGGATTTCAACACCATAAGAAAGCTGGTGCTGAGAATGCTTTGGTAACTAATCTCAACCTTATCAAACAAGAATGGCCTTGAAGTTCACTTTTTAGATGATAATCTTTTCACATAAGTACATAACTGCCTTTCCCTAACAGGTCAGAGTATCTGCAGTACTCACAAATGCTCCATACATTCTTAACCTTGATTGTGATCACTACGTCAACAACAGCAAGGCAGTTCGTGAGGCAATGTGCTTCCTGATGGACCCTGAAGTTAATCGGGATGTTTGCTATGTTCAGTTCCCTCAAAGATTCGATGGTATTGACAGGAGTGATCGATATGCCAATCGAAATGTTGTCTTCTTTGATGTAAGCTGCTATATCTCACACACATCTATTGGAATAATGTCCTTACCTATTGATTATTGTGCTAGCTAGAAGAATTTCATAGCTTTTAGAATTGTTATATAACATACTCTATTAGTCATTGCTCAAATTGTGCTTGTCTTGTGATTAAACTCAGGTTAACATGAAAGGGCTTGATGGGATTCAAGGTCCGGTCTATGTTGGAACTGGTTGTGTATTCAATAGGCAAGCACTGTATGGCTATGGACCATCATCATTACCTACTTTACCCCAGCCATCCTCTTCTTCCGGCTGTTGCTGCCCTTCCAAGAAGAAACCAGAAAAAGACATCACAGAGGTTTATCGAGATGCAAAGCGTGAAGATCTAGATGCTGCCATCTTTAATCTGAGAGAGCTCAACAGTAAGCTTACTTATTTTTGGTTGTGAAACACCAAGAATTTCAAATAGAAATTACTAAATGGGAATAACACGTTTTATTTTAAATGACATCAAGATTATGATGAGTACGAAAGATCAATGCTGATATCTCAAACAAGCTTTGAGAAGACATTTGGATTATCTTCCGTGTTCATCGAGTCAACATTGATGGAGAATGGAGGTGTTCCAGATTCTGCTAATTCGCCAACATTGATCAAAGAAGCAATACATGTAATTAGCTGTGGATATGAAGAGAAGACAGCCTGGGGAAAGGAGGTAAGATAAGTTGCTGCAAAATTATATTATAGTACAAAATATTCAAGCCACATTGTAGTGTTCTAAATCTACTGAAAATACTATGGACTGCTTAATGTTTAGGGTGCATACATTATCATACCTGAGTACATTATCATAGTGTTATTGTTATTGACCGTCTATTTCATCCATTTTGACAGATCGGATGGATATATGGGTCTATCACAGAGGATATTTTGACAGGGTTCAAGATGCAATGCCGTGGTTGGAGATCAATATACTGCATGCCCTTAAGGCCTGCCTTTAAAGGGTCTGCACCCATCAACTTGTCTGATAGGCTGCACCAGGTCCTTCGTTGGGCTCTTGGATCAGTGGAGATCTTCTTTAGTAGACATTGTCCACTATGGTATGGATTTGGAGGTGGCCGACTTAAGTGGCTTCAAAGATTGGCATATATTAATACCATTGTCTACCCGTTTACTTCTCTCCCTCTCGTTGCTTATTGCACTTTACCCGCTATCTGCCTCCTCACTGGAAAGTTCATCATACCAACTGTAAGTTTCCTGTGCATCTCCAACACCTAAAGTGAATAAGTTTCAACAGACAAGAACTATTAACAACGGTCCAATAGTACACTACCATAACTAATTCTACTGAAGATGTGCTAGAATAGCTGCACTGAACTACTTTTAGCTAAAAAAATAAAACAATAATGTTTCTTTTTTGCCACTATTTCCTTTTTATAGCTCACATTCTACAAGTAATTTCTTCCATTCTTTGGTACTTGCTGTATATTTCAGCTGTCTAATAGTTTCTGTAATCCATATCCTCACCTGTAGAGAATATATGACTCATACATGGTGAAGTGTGTGCATTACTTGGTTCATGTGCTTATTACTGTATCAATAAAATTTTAGTATGTCCAACTTCTGCATATAAAACATTAGATGACGCACTGATGTTGATAATATATCTCTTCTCCTTTCAATCAACAGCTATCCAACCTGGCGAGCACGCTGTTCTTAGGCCTCTTCATGTCTATCATACTAGTCAGTGTCTTAGAACTACGATGGAGTGGAGTAGGCATCGAAGACTTGTGGAGGAACGAGCAATTTTGGGTTATTGGAGGAGTCTCCGCTCACTTGTTTGCTGTATTCCAAGGGCTTCTCAAGATGCTAGCAGGATTCGACACCAACTTCACTGTCACAGCCAAAGCAGCTGATGACACTGAATTTGGAGACCTCTATGTTTTCAAGTGGACTACCCTTCTTATCCCACCCACCACCCTCATCATCCTTAACATTGTCGGGGTGGTGGCAGGGTTTTCTGATGCCATGAACAGTGGCTATGAGTCATGGGGCCCACTCTTCGGGAAAGTCTTCTTCGCCTTTGGGTGATCCTTCATCTGTACCCCTTCCTTAAGGGTCTCATGGGTAAGCAAAACAGGACACCTACTATTGTGGTGCTGTGGTCAGTGCTCTTGGCTTCAGTTTTCTCCCTTGTTTGGGTTAAGATCGACCCGTTTATCAGCAAAGTGGACAGTAAGAACATTGCTCAGACTTGCATTTCCATTGATTGTTAAGGGGCAAGCAATACCATAATCATAATTTTGTGAGCAGATAGGCAAATTCCCCACCAATATCAGTGGAAGATAAGCTTCTTGAGTAAATTTAAAGCAAATTGCACTTATGACATTAGGTGGGTGTCTCTTTCTTGTTTAGGGAGTTACTCATTACAGTATTTGGCATAGGGTGTAACACATTTTGATCAATACTTTGGTAATACACGTTCATGATCTTCCCTGATGAAGGGGCCTGATCACACAAACTAATTCAACATTACCACGGAATTATACTGACCTTTTGGGTAAACTTTGTTCGTGTTGGTATATACGCTGTTTGGTTGGAGGGAAAATGTTATCAATAAAATTGAATCTCGTGGAAAAATAAATTCCCGTGAAAAAACAATTATAATTTAGTTTTTTTGGCTAGTTCTTACAAGAAATGTTAAGAGTAAATATGAAAAATGAAAATGAATGGAACATGATGGACGCAATGGGAGAAAAAGAATATGGAAGAAAATGTGGCATTTGTTTCTTTAAAAGAGAGGTAAGGACTATTTTCCACCCTTTACATATCAAACAAAGTTAGGCGGACAAAAGAAAACTTTTCCAAAATTTGTATCGACGTAAATTTTTATAGTTCAAGTTTTATAATTTTTTTAGTAAAAGATAATTAGAGATATTAATGGCCAAAGCTTATATAAATTGACAGTGTCGCAAGTCAAAACGGAGCATGTATTTAAAAATGAAAGGAATATTTGAGGATAAAGGGACTAATACTCGGTCTAATAAAAGTATTTTTTTTAGCAAAATTAAGTTCTAATCGGTTAAAATCGGTTCAATCAAGTAAATCATTTATAATCAATCGGGGTCGAGAAAGTGCATAGCAAAAAAAAATACTATAAAATTAGTAAAAATCAGTTCTAATTAGTAAAAATATAAAAATAGTTTCAACTCAACAAAAATACAGTGGAGTGAACAAGGCCAAACTCAGCTAAACATAAGTATGGATTTATCAATAAAGATAGATTCATGATATATTTATGACAAGAACAAAAATAAATTGGGCAAGTTGATGATTGATATAAGCAAAGAATCACTAATAAGTATAGTATCTGAAATAGTAAAATATATTACCCCATGAATTGAATTGATTGTAGGTTGATTATGACAAGAGTATATTATTTTTTCTTTCATGATATTCAGAAAATTTTCCACAAATATTTTTTTATGTTATATATGCTTCTTAAACTTTTCACCAACGTTGGTTAAATTATTTCTTGGCATGATCCATCAGGATCAACTAGACTCCGTCAAATGGATCAGGCTTGGGTGTACTATGGGTCGGAGTAACATAGGTTGGTTGTACGTATACGGTCTATATATGTTTTGAGTTAGATTAGGATCAAAATATGGGTCAATGATGTTTTTTATAAGCTTTTTTGTTTTTATTTTTTTATAATAAATGAATATTCCCTCGGTTTATAAATTTAGATATTTTGACTGGACACATTTGCCAATATACATTCTTAACCATTAATAACTCTAAGTGCACGTGATAAATAAAAACAAAGGGGAAATATATCATTTAAATAGAATTTTTTCCTGAATAATGCTAAAATGAAGTATTAATTCCAAAATGTCCTTTTAAGCTCACCAATTCCACTGGATACCGTCCACGTAGGACCGCACGCCGTAATTTTGTTTTTTCAAAGCAAACCGCTACCCAAAGTAGCCTGTTAACTTCAAGTTATTTGAAAACAGTATATGGGGTAAAACCGCTACGGGGGTAGAGGTTTATTAAGAAAGACCGCTACCTCAAAGTAGCGGTTTACTATGAAACAAAAAAGGGCAAAGGCAGCCAGCTAGCGACGGCTTTTGTCTTAAACAACGACTGCTTTTAGCGGTCGTTGATATCGTTTTTCTTGTAGTGTGCGTCGGCTAGCCGCCGCATAGTAAACCGCTACTCGAGCAGAGTGGCGGTTATACGCACGCTTTATAACTGCCTGAGCCATAATATAACCGCTTTGAAGTAAATGGCCAACTTTACATTATTCCGTATTAACCGCTACTTGGAGTAGCGGTTTGTTAAAAAACAAAATTCTCGCGTCGCCTTACATGGACGGCACCCGTGAATTAATTTAAACTTAAAAGACATTTTAATTAATATCCATTTTTAAGATTATTGAAGGAAAAAATTCCATTTAAATAACTATTATTTCATCTATAGTATGATATAACAATCGTATTAGTAACTTATGAATGACTAAAACCAACGATAATGGTAAAAATTAGATCGAAGATATTAAATGATGATAGTATAATTGATATTCCATATATATTAACCAATAAAAAATATTAAAGTTGATGTAATTATAAACACTAGTTTCATATATTGATGATTTATTAGTTATATTACGTAAAAATTAAATAATAATTTCGAGCCACTCCAGCTAATGTGGGTTCAATTATAATCGTAACCCAATATATTAGGGTGTATTGGGGTGACAAGGTCGACTCATTTCAAGTTTCGGGTCAAATTTTTAGTTCAAAACTCACAAAAACAAAAAAAATTAGGTCGGGTCGGGTTGGGTTCGGGTTCTAAGGTGGATTGCGATTTTGACGGATTTAAACCCAAACAAACAACAAACCAACAAGTTGGTCATTTTTCCTATAACTTACAAGAAGCCGCCTAATTAGCTGGTTCCATTTGGCTTAGGGAGAGAACAAATTTGGAAGTGTGTTTAACAAAGAACTACAGCTAGCAGATAGAGACTAGAAGAGTAGAAGGTAGTACCGTAGTAGTAGTTCAAAAACACCCAAACTAGAATAAGCATTGACTGTGCATGAGTTTCCTTTTGTACATTCTAATTAATGTGTTTTTATTAAATTTCATAGTTTTCCTTTACCCTTGTATCTAAGTCACATAATTCTAATTTTATATGGCATATGTTTAAAAGTAAATTATTCTTAGTGCAAGTGTGTGTAAAGTATATGATGGGGTATGCATACTAAGAATTTTGCCAGACACTTGAATTTCACGTATCACAAAGATTTGCATGCAATCAATATTTATTTCGTTCATTAGCCATTACTCATTTTAGAAGGATTTAAATAAGCAAACAACAGCTTTAGATGAGCATATGTGAATGAATAATCTTGAGTAATTATGCTCATCCGTATACAAAGGGATGCTTTGGTAGTATCACCCAACTTAAACTCGACTCTCATGGGTAACATAAGTATTGTCTCCCACTTGGGCATGACCACGGGCCCACTCCAGATGATCCTCTATCTCCACACTTTTTGCACTGCTCGCTCAAATCTGACGCAAGAATACTTCAATATTGTTGGGGGACGGGGGCTTAGCTTGTTGGGCCTCTTCAAGAGATGCACATGCGAAGGCGTCTCAGAGAAGCCATTCATCTTGCCACTGGCTTCTCGAAATGCCCAAAAAAAAGTATTGCCTCCCAATATCAATGGTGATAAGCAAGTGCTCAACAGCCAAAGTTCGTTGACTCACCCTGCTAATTCACCCACTACTAATGTAATTTAACGTCCCCTCAAAAATAATTTAACGTAAAGCGTAATCCAACTCAACATTAACAATTATTTTCTAACGATCTAATGTAGCGGTAGATATAATTATGTCCGTATTCAACACACATAATACCTTCTAAAGAAACACATAAGGAGCTTATTAACCTGAAGAATCATAAAACAAAGTTTGATTGGATACTCCATTATAGTCAAATTAGCAAACCCAAAAGCTCCATATTAACCACCCCCACATTAAATCCACAACGGTTAGTCTTGTTTAAAATAACCAACAACTTAGAAGTCCAACACAAGGGAAGACAACAACATGGGCAATTATTAATCAAATGACTTCAACACAAAAACTTCTTATAAGAAAACCTCCAAACTCTCAAAGGGTACTTTTGGTAATTCACAACACAACACAACAAAACACAACACAACACAACATCTCCTTCACATAACATCATCTTCTTCTAAATTCTAACACATAAAATTCCCTTCTTCCCAAAAACTCTCTCAAAATCTCCTCTCTTTTTTTCTCACTCAATGGAACAAAAACTCCATCATTTTTCATCCCCATTTTTCTCCTCCTGACTCTCTTATTCCTCCCTAACACAAACACTCACTCCATCTAAAATCCCATTTCACCAATTCAATCCCCCAAATCCTCCCCTTCAACACCATCATCTTCATCATCTCTTGACCCTAAACAAATTAGAGCCCTTCAATCCTCTCAACATCCCTACTACAAAAGACCCAGTGTTCGAAACCCAGTAACTACATACATTGTGACAAATCAACACCATTTAAACACATTACTTCACTTCGTCTAACTAATTGTTCAGATGAAGCTTCTCTATCAATTACTGCACTAAAATCTTTATCTTCACTTCAAGATCTTCAGTTCATAAACTGTCCTGTTGCACCTGTTACTTTTCCATCTGAATTAGCATCAAATCTTAAGAGATTTACTTGTCTTAACAGCTTGAGAAAATTAAGTGGTGTTTGGTTATCAAAGTTTGAGAATGTTACAGATCTTATTGTTAGTGATGTTCCAATTAAAGCAAGTGGGCCTGTTATAATTTTTGCACATCTGAAAAAGTGCAGAAAGTTGTGATTTCTAATGCAAATCTTACTAGAATTTACCTGCAAAATCATGGAACTCAAATACTTCCTACATTGATTTATCTGGTAATCTGTTGAAAGGCAAATACCCAGTTCAATTACTGAGCTTGAGAATTTGGTATCTTTGAATTTACTCATCAAATCCAACTTAGTGGTGAATTACCCACCTCAATTGGTGACCTAATTGAGCTGAGAACTTATCTATTTCTACGTTAATTCGATATCTGGGTCGATCCCAGAATCGCTTGTATCAATACCTTCATTGGTATCTTGATCTGAGCTCAAATCAGTTCAATGGGAGTATCCCAAGATTTATAGGTGATATGAAGAAAATGAAGTATTTAAATCTTGAGAAGAATAATTTTAATGGGGTAATGCCATTTTAATGCAAGTTTTATTAAGAGATTGGAAGTTTTTAAGATCGGAGATAATGCAAATTTGTGTTATAATCATACTACATTATCTTCAAAGATGAAGCTTGGCATTGCTCCTTGTGATAAGAATGGTTTTCCGGTTTCGCCTCCGGTGAAATCGGGTTCAGATGATGATAATGATGACAATGACGACGATGAGGATAGTAGCTCGGAGGATTCTACTAGCCCAAAGGATGGTGGACATCATGGTCCAAATAAGGTTGTTCTTGGAGTTGCTATTGCTCTTTCTTCTATTGTTTTCTTTGATTATTTTCTTAATCCTATTATCAAGGAAGTGTCTATGAGTTTGGTTTACCTAATGAGAAATTAGAGATTATTATTTTTTAATTAGGTTTGTTATTATTAGATTAGATGGATAACTTGTTAATTTGAACAAAGGAGGAAAAAAAGGGGTCTTTTTTTGTTTAAATTTAGCGAATATACTTTGCAATGAAAACATTGGAATTGTAAGGGAAGGGTATTTTGTTTTCATTATTATTATTATTATTATTATTACCATTTATTTATCCACATTGGTGTGAATATTTTGTTTTTTTTGTTGTTTTTAAGGAGATTGTGATTGAAAAATTCCACCAAACAATTGGGAATGACTTTTATTAATTATGTTGAGAGTGGTGGGTTAATAGCTTTAGTTAATTATTTTGATCCATGCTTATAGATTGAGGCCAAAAAGAAAATGAAAATCATTGTTGTCTTGCTGGGTTGGTCCTAAATCATAGGGTCACTATTGATTTATTGTTAGTATTAATTAATACTATTGGTTAATGTAGATTGAAGCCAAAAGGCTAAACGCGCACATCTTTTTTTACCGCTTTCCTTTAACATACATACACCGTTACTTTTTTTCGCATTTTCTTGTGAATACGTCATCTGCTTTCTTCTTTTCCACCCACGCCATTCTGTACTTTTGGTATATGATTTAACCTACTTTTTGGGCTTTTCCATTACTTTTCTGCCTTCCTCCACTTTTTTCACTTTTCACCTGCTACTTTTCAGATTTCTCCCCGCCTCCTCATGAAGTGCCGAATAAACTAAAAGAATGAGTAGTATACAAACAATGCTCATAAGTTTACTTTTGTTACTATATACTTTTAGAGAAACTACAAATTTACATCTGATATATGTACTAATTCCTATTTCGAAAGCATGTCAGTGGTAACTTTGTAAGAAGAATTTCTCAAATGCTCTCTTTATTTTACCAAAAAATAGCAAAAACAACCAGCAATTTTCTCCAAAATTACAATAGATTGTCACTTATATGATGCTTATTTATCAGTGACGATCACATTGGCTGGTGAATTACTGCAAGGCCTTCTTTTAGATCCTTTCGCGAAGCAATGATCCCTCAATTTAAAAACAGCCTAAGAAGTTAAACTGCGCTTTTAAAAAGAAATTAAAAGTATCGAATATTTATGTGCTTACATTTCATCCGGCTTTTTCATATTACATTTTCTGTAAATGCCCGATCATCGATGTCTTTCGTTTTACGCAGACATTTCTTTACACGGCAATTTAGGGCTCGGAAAAGTCCATATCACTATCAGACTCCTTTTATTTTCGGCCTTTTCTTACCTATAACTCCTAAAAAAAGTGGCTCATTTTTTCCGCGGTTATGATCTCTTGACCCTGGACACGTTTTCTCATTTCCTAATTACTTGTGCTCGTAATGATGTGGCAACTAACAAGTAATTAAAAAGGCTGATAGAGTAGTATGAATTGGGCAGAGTTCAACCTTTTTCGTATCTTCTTCATTCTTCGCTTTCTCGCAACGTTTTTCCTTTTATTCTTGCAAAAAGTATGGCTTGTGATGTAAACTACTTTGTGTATTCCCACATTGCTACATTTAATTGGGGACGCAATATTCTAAAGGTAAAACAAATTGCAGATCTGTGGAGGAGGATCTTTCTGCAGGAGTCCATGCACTTAAAGCTAAAAAGCTCTAAACAATCCCTAATTCCATTCCTTTTTCACCTTAAAACTAGTAAATTATTATTTTATGTTATTCCCTCCTGAATTTTCCACCCTTTCTTCTGTTCATTGCTTTACCTGCTTACAATCCATTATTCCCCTGGACAATTACAACTTGCAACTTGCAACTTGCAAAGGATCCTAAATGGATTTAACGAGCAGCCATTGTCCTTGCTGCCTTATTGGCTCAAAATAAGTGAAGCACTGTACGCTTTTGTGTGGGAGCTTTTCGGCAGGTTGCTTTTGACTTATTTTGAACTTGGAGGGTATATAACATCTTTATAACAAAGACTTATGTAAGCTGTATATGCTAAACAAAGGATTGGACATTAGTTAGAAATTTCCAACTTATTTCAAAGGATGAACCATCAATTCATACGATCTTGGTGCTTGGTAAACTAAAAAGTGAATAACTTGAACCCAAGATGCTATTTTTGAAAACGCTGGATGTGGATGCTTTTTGGTCAGAGAGAGAATTAAACATCTTGTGGTGCCATAACAAATATCTTTAAGAAAAATATAATCTTATATCCCAGCCAATTTACCAAACACAATGTAGCTTATACTAACTGTTAGTTAATTAACAAACAAAATACAATCAACAATAGTTACTAGATCTATAGCATTTTTAAATTGGTGATGTTTGTCATGTGCAGTGTCTGTGTCATTGCTCCTTTAGATCTTAAACCGCTATTTCATTATCTCCATTTGACTTCAAACGGAAATGGCATGTCGCATGTAGGTGGAGTTTCCCGAAATGAAGAAATGAATAAAAAATGATCCTTAAGTGCTCTGTCACGCATCTTGCATAACTTAACGTATTGACTGAATCGATTCATTTTCATTTTGAATTCGAAGCTCTATTAATAATCATTTTGTAAATGGAGCACATTCATTTATAGCACAATGCCCACAGTGCTGTTGTATACAGGATAATATTTGCAGCAATAGGCTGTATGTTTGTTATAGCGTAATTGTCAAAAGGTTGTTTTAGACTCAATAATAAATGAATCTCGCATGTGACCGGCTTTTTATGGCTTGCATAAAATAATTTGCCGTATAAAAACCGTAGAATATAGTTTTGTCAACTCAATAAATCAACGCCTGGAAATGGATGATGTCTACCAAAATAAGTATAATTTTCAATAACATGACTAATCAATAATCACCCACCAAGAGATTCATGTGAGTCAACTCTACCAAGAAGGCCAGGCTATCAGTCATTAGCATTAAAACTATGATTAAAACTGTAAATAGACAAATTATACCTTTTTATCATAGAACTTACGTACCAAATAATTCCGTGGAAGAAAATGCTAGGTGTGTACAAACAAATTGTAGCTGTCACACGTTTCTAGTAGTGAGAAATGAGAATGAGATGAAAGGTTGTTAGATGCTAATAACTAATGCTTGATGATTCTAGGCATCAATGTATTTGATGATTGGTGGGAGCTCCAAAAGAGATTAAGAAAAGATTTCCCCCTAAAGTTTAGAACCTTTTAATTAATAAGGTGGTGAGATGTAAATAGTGCTCGTAACACAAGGCTAAATAGTTTATGAAAGTTACTATGTTAGTTTGACACCTTCATTTAAATTCGGAAATCAAATGTCGTGTAGTAATTGTCTCTGTACTGCACGATACTTTATTTTGGATACTTCATTTTAAACTATAAACTTAACCTTTTTTTTCTAAAAAATAGTCGAGTTGAACGTGTGAGACACCCGTATCCCGGGTAGCAATTACCAATCCACGCCTGAGAACATAGGAAAGTTATATTTCCTTGCTGCTTATGCATATACATAAATTAGCAATTTGAATAAAAAAGACGTACCTTTAGTATCTTTTTATCTTTTTTGTTTTTAGTTAAAACTTCTGTACAACCTTGTTCAATATTACTACACACATTTCTCGTGAAAATTATGAGAATTTCTTGAGAAGATCTTTGTACTAATATTTTTTTTATGAGAAGACCTTTGATGTTTCATGGCATTAATGACATGCCTTTGAGTTCTTTGTAAGACCTTTTTTATATAAATGGATTTAGGAATTAGAGGCAAAAGGCCAAAAAAACACCAAAAAGGTGCTCATGAGGACTATTTAACGAGATACAACAAAGAATAATTTAAAGACAAATACCAAACATAAGAAAAAGAAATCAACCATAAAACAAAATCGTACAACCATAATTAAGAAACTTAAATACTTAATGATTAACTTTTATCCATTATATCTAACCATTACATCGCATAGGGTTTAAAACTATTTACCCCAATATGTAACTGATGAATTTTCTAAGAAATGAACTCCCTACATGTGAGACCGTGCCGCTCATGTAATAGTTGGGAAGGGGCCTAGGAAAAATCATGACGGGCCTAGCTCGTGAATTTTTTTTTAAAAAAAGCCCCAAACACGACCCAGCGCACACAGGCCTAGTTGGTCAGTGCTTTCTTTTTCTTTTTCTTTTTCGGTTGGAAATGAGTGGGCCGAGAGGCAGACCGACCTGTCGTGCTCATGCCGGTATAGGGCCAAATGTGAAAATGGTATCATTAAGGGGTCCACGGCCCACCATTGGGCCTCTCGTACTTGGCTAGTAGCGGGCTCGAGGCCAAAGTCGAAGTCGGGCTCGGAGCCAAGTCGGGCTCGGGCCAAAGTCGAAGTCGGACTCAGCAGGAGATAAATATATATTTTGAAAAAAAAGAAAAAAAGTTTTACTATGCAAATATGCTATTCTCACAAAATAGAGCAATAGATTGAAGGATTGAAATTTGACAGGCAGTGGAGAATCTCATCCGTCAGGCCAAGAGGTGAGCTAAGACTCAGCAAAACAATGGATGCAACTGCTCTTTCTCTCTCTCTCCTCACCAATCCTTATCTCAGTACTTCCTTTTTGCTTAGTGGTAAACACCTTTCTCAATCTCAATTGTTTCTTTTTTTTCACTGTTTTTTTTTTTAGATTCTATGATGTTAGAAGACCATAATAATTTTATATATCTAGTTCATGCACTTATTTGTATAACTGTATGAAGTATTTTGGTGAATTGAATGTCACATTGTTGTGCATTTAGCTATAACAAAACTGTTTAGATAATGCTTAATTCTTGACTGTTAAATTATTGGTTATCTGAGTAAAGATTCTAAGTTTAAGAGATATGAAAAAGGATGGAGTTTTTGTAAAGATTTCATGTGTCAAAAGATCAGTTTTATAGGGGATTTGTAATGGAAAATTGAATCATGCATAAAAAAAGTGATGCCCTTTTGGGTTTTTTTTCAATTTTAAAATGCCTTTTTAATCCCTAGAAGAATTGGAAGAAAGTAGTGTTCAACAAAATATTATGATGATTGATGAACAAGATTGAATCGCGGTATAAGTAGTAAAAAAGGGCCTATTTTGGTTGAGATAATAATACCTTATGTTATTTTACAAGGAATTTTGTATGCCAATATGATATTGTATATAGTAATGTTCGTCCACTCGCAATTTTTTCTTTTTCTTCATGTAGGTCACCAATTTAGAGGTGGTATTGATTAATAATGGAAATTTACAAAGAAAAACACGTGTAGGAATGGAGTTGCATTACCATGAGAATTGGCATCGGACTTTTTGTACAAGATTATACATAAGTGGATTACCATAATCGCCTACCAAACAAGCCATAGGTGTCCTATTGGATGTTTGAAATGCCAACCTGATATATCTTGCTTCCTTTTGATGTTGCCATCCTTTTTCCTTCTTTCTTTTTTTATGAGATGCATATATAATCTTTGCACAAACTCCTTTTTCATAGTCCTGTGCAAACGTGCGAATTTTGACATAATTGAAGATCATGCTTGAAATGAGGAGAATGACAGCAGGGTTTATATTTAGTGGTAAGGGTATCACCGGAATGATGTGAGGCGTGAAACGAAGGGGTTGATGGATGAATGGGGAAGGTTGTGGTGGTTGTGACGGCTTGGTGGAGTAGAGGGGGAGAAGAACGGACGGGGTAAGGGGTAGGGAGCCTGTTGACCCCATTTGAGAGGTGATCTATTACCCTTCCTAAGTATTCTACACAGTAATTTGCATTTGGTAATAGTTTTAACAAGAATCAAATTGATTCTGTTCTTCCAAGCATGGCCTCAGAATTCGCAATCAATTTTTGGCATTGTACCAAAGAAAAATACTTTTTCTTTTGCTCTATTTTTTGGTAGATCTTTCATGATATCTAGCCACAATAGCTTTGGCAAGAAAAGTAGCTATGGCTCTAATCGTCACCTATTTATTGTGAATCTAATTCCTGTGAGAATTTCACTTATTCTGACCTTGTTTGTCCTCCCTATTAATCACCATCTCTAGGCAGTGATTTTAGCTCTCCAAAAATCTACATTAGCAATCCTTCTTACTCTTGATTTTGCGACAGCAACTGAAAGTGACATTATAAATTACTGGAATGACAAGATCATCTTCCCCTAGTTACCCTTCTCCACAACAGACTTTTACTTAGACTCATGCAGCCGGCCTCAACTTATTGAGATTTAGGCTTTGAGATCGTTTTTGTTGTTGCTATTGTTATTGTGTGAAACTGTGAATCATTGCTACACAACTTATGGTATGGAAGTATGAGGATGAGAATGAGCATGTTTTACCTGAAAAAATGTGAAAGATTTACAACATATGTCAACTGCAGCTGAATTGCATGTTACGTCAGAGAGAACTATTTATATGGATTACATGCTTCTTCCCATTTTGTTCTGAGAATGATTCTGCATGCAACTATCATTATCTTCTAAAACTAATTGTAGAGGCTTCAAGTCATCATTGTGGCTTGAGGTTTAATAGTGCATGCATATTTGGCACTAGAAACTGAGTCATCATTTTTTTGATGCAGCCTGTTATATTTGGCAGACACTGTATGCAGATTACTGCCTGTTGCATCCTGCAAAGCACTATCATTTCAGTTTAAGAACTCAAGCACCAAAGTTTGTGCAACTAATAGGGGGAGATAGTCCTACCTCGAAGAAGAGTGTCGTGGGCAGAGCATTTAGAGAAGACGAATTTAGCACGCGTACATCATCTGACAGCAAATCCTTGAATAGGAAAAAAACTAATAGCGTTGTTTCGACGCATACAGATCGAAATTTCAAGAGGGGAATCAGGAACTGGGAAATATGGTGAGAGTTCCCAAGCATCAATTGATGATGATGATTCTTCTGTCGAAACATCAGTCCTGGAATTTCTTCAGCAATCGAACAAGGAAAGTAAAGGTGAGGTTTTGGTCTCAGCCTCGTTTGGTTTACCTGATTTTAGCTATTTTATGATCACAGGTTAATGGATGGTCTACAACATAATTTACATATTGGTTCAGTGCTCAAGGTTAAGCATTAAACACCATGTTATATCAGAGTGCTTAACTAGAATCTCTGTTGCGTGACTGCTTTTAGTGCCTAAGTTGGAACTGTCTTTCACCCCAATAGTCTACATATGAATAAAACTAAATAAAATTAGATTGCGATGATTAATTAAAACAAGGTTTACTCAATTAGTTTGGGTGAACCATGAGAACAGATTACCTGGGAACAAACTTTTGTGTTCTCGTCAACTTAAAAATGATAAGTTTCAAGGCTGATCAAGTCTAATCAATAGTGATCAAGCTCAATCAGTTGTAAATATGAGGTGAAACTAAGGCTACTCAAGCGCGATGAGGTCTGAAGAGCACACACCCTTAAATATAATGACAACGGTAAGAAAGTCTCACGTAGTATACTTCTCTTAAGATATGTTGACAAGATATGTTGACAACACTTTTTTGAAGTAAATCATAAATAGATCTTCTCCACACCAATCACAATATTCTCTTCATTCCTTTCGTGTAGTCGTAATGTCCCTAATGCCAATTTTGGAAAAATACTTTTCATGTCATATTCTTACCTATTCTAGAAATATTGGATTAAGTTGATTCATGAAGGAGCAGATACAACAAGAACTTAGAAACCTTGTGCTAAACAACAAACTCTTTTTCATTTACAAACGGTCATGCTCTGAAAATATGCTGACTTGTATGAGTGTACAATTTGTTCTCTTTTTCACAGCCGAGGGATCAAAATTGAAGCGTAGCGAAGAGCCCAATCGCAAAAGAAAAACAACTAGAAAGGAGAAATCAGTACATATCCCCCAATCTGCAACCACTAACACGTTTACTCGTCCACCTTCCAACTTTGTGAAGAAGTCTCCAATCCCATCAGCAACACCATTCGAGAGCGATGAAATTAAGGTGAGTAATAGAGAGGAGCCAAGCTCAGAAGCTGACCAAGAGTCTTTGAAGGTTGAAACAATGAAGCTCAGTGAGCTCAAAGTGCTTGCTAAAGAAAGAGGAATCAGAGGCTATTCCAAACTAAAGAAGAGTGAGCTTTTAGAATTACTGAAGTCTCAGGTCAATTTCTAAATCCGTCCCCTATTGTTTAGGTTGTGGCATTTCAAAGTTCTGGTAACCCGTAAAGAGGAGGACCTGTTTTTCTCTTGTTGGTGGGGAGGGGGACGGGAGGCCGAAGCTGACGCTGTTATAGATACATAATTCTTGGGTTTGATCTAATTTTCTTCTGTTCTGTTCATACAGTGTCTGTCATGCAACATTTGTTGGACAAAATATTGGCTTTTCTTTGTACAATATTACTCATTTGTCACTCTTGCTAATGAAGTCATTCTGTCTGACAATGAAGTATTGGGATGATGTTCATTTGTTGCCAGTCAATTGTTGTTCATCTCTCTTGCTATCAAACAGTCACTGTAAAAGCATAAAAACGAATTACAGACATGCACAGATTTGTTCAAACATACAATCATACGTGGTATCGGCCGATCAAAATACCTGACTCAAGCCATGGTCATCTAGGTTATGAATCTAAGAGGCTATACTGGTTTGGGATTTGATAAAGAATTTCGTGCCCATATTGCATGATTACATCTATTGTCATTTGAAGGTTCATACCTGCCAGTAACTAAGATGAAAATCATGTCAACTCTGGCAAAAGCAAAAGGTCAACCAGTTACTCGTTCCTAAAACCATGAGTGCATAGGGAAAACGAGTCAAAGCGGCATAGGGATGAATCAACTGCTGTGAAGGGACCAACGCAAACTATTCGAACTCTACTCGTCAGAAATTAGCACAGCAAAACATCCTTCATATTTGAGTTAGTTAGGGAGCCTCTAGTACAAAACATGTTTACACCATCAACCTTTATACAAGTATTGTTAGTATTCCTAATTACAAATTTCCCCTAACCCCCTTGCTATGTAAGATTAATCAACTCGTAACGAAGAACATGCATGTAGAACTCCCCTTAACCATGAGTATATCGGTAGGAACAAAACCGCGGTTGAACCGTATACTATTTCAGGCCAAGATGTGCAAATGCTCTTGCCTAGGATCGTACTCAGGTTCTCTTCAAAAGAAGGTGGGAAGGTAATACCAGCTAAGCTAAGCTTGCTTTGTCTCCAAGACTCCAACCCATGAATATATTTTCCTAGCAGAGAAATGCAAATTCACGTTTTCGGCTTATCTCTTTTTTAATTTTTAACAAATACAAATTTCAGTGGAAACTAATTTCGGCGTCCCTAATTGTTTGCTCATTTCCTTTCTTTTAGCGTCAACTTAATGGAGCGAGATCAAGATGTCATTGTGGATCAAGGACTGAGTTTGTATTTTAGATAGTTGATTTGAGAATAGTTCTCAAAGATATTTCATTGTGTATATTTTGGGAATTTAGTCAAGTTATGGGTGTAATTAAGGTTATGATTTTCGCTGCGAGTTAATTTATTTAAGAGTTAATTCTAGTTTATAGCTGTTGAGTGTGTTTCATTAGCAGCTCTAAAATCTCATCAATACTTCTTCTGTTTACTTTTACTTGCAATACTTCTCTTTCATGGCAGTCTCCAAATATTTGCAATACTACTGCTTTTGGCATTAAGTTCTCTCTACCTCTCTATTCATCACTTAAGTCCTATTTTTTATTTAAATCTATCTCCTTCCTCTCTTTGGTTCTTGTCCCCCCCTCTGTTGCAAGTAAAAGTAAACAAAGGAAGTATAAAAAGGAAAAAAAAAACATAATCATGTGAAAACTTGTTAGATTAATCTTAAAATGTATTGTCAACATATTAGCATCTTCCAATCTATACTAGTACATCAATCAAGACACTAATGATTGTTTGTGGACTACATAAAAGCAAATGGAGCAAACAATTAAGAACAGTGGGGATATAGCTTAATGTGCATGCATTATGATTAATGATGCAACATGTCTAATCAACTTATGGTGCTCATGGTGTATCAAGTTGGCAATTTGACATCGCAACTACTCAATCCAATTGGACAATTTATTAGATCAACCCCCTCTAAATAAATCAAGTTCTTGGACATTTGTGTGCAGTAAATAATTCACATCTCAATTCTCAATTCAACATGTACATACACAATGATGTCACTAACACCTCAGAAGTCAGAACTCCTTCAAATTATGGGTTTGTATACAGTCTATACCACTATACAAATAAAATTACAATCTGTTGTTACTTGTTCATAAATCCAAACCCAGTATTCAGAACTTGAAGCTAAACTTGAAATCTCAGAACTAGAAAATGCTTGTCTGCAGGAATTATCGCCCTATCGCTTTCATGCTCCATCAAAATCTTAGCCATTAGCAGGCTAAGAAAGCAGTAATTATTTTTATGTTTGAGAGAAGAAATGTACATATTCAAAACATATTGACACGGAAAAACCATGGTAAGACAAACGCGATCACTAAGCAAGCCATGAGGAAGTTACACAATGGTTGCCCATGCCAGCATCCTTCTGCACTCCTGTCTGATGCGTCGGTTGCATTAGCAGTCGTTCTGCTATCTTTCCACTCCTCCATAAAGCTCTCATTCCCCACCCCTCTTACATTATTTGCTGTCTCTCCACATATTTCGCAGATCCTAAACAACAACAAAGCCATTTCAGCAAATTATATTTCCATAGAGTCCTACGATTTGAGCTATGCAGGAGGTCTTTCAGAACAGGATATGTATACCATTAACCTATGTTCAATATCAGATTAAACAGAATTGGTGAGTGTAGGTAGTGTTCTGCTCAACTTACTTTTCAGAAAAGTCAAGTTCCGATAAATTCAGATAAATTTCAGTAAGTTCAAAGAATAAGTTTAAAAAAGTTCGGATAACATGAAATCAGTTGAATCGAAGCCACCCATAGATGATGTGGTATAATTATAGATAACAAAACACAAGATCAGACGCTAAATGAGATAGAGGATCTCTATTATATCAGATTTATTTCCTAATGTTTGTGAAAGATGATCAAATCCTATTCTTTGTTAAATATATTCAATATATATAATCATTTACCAAATTTAGCAACATATATTGTTGATATTTTGCTGTTTTTGCAGATACATACACAAAATCTAGGGTAACCAAGCTTAGCTTGATATAGTGGTAAAAGATTTGTATCTCACAACCAGATCAAACCCCACTACGTGCACTTTGGGAGTGGATATTCCGCTTACCCTCCCCTCCCCCCCACCCTCAAGGGGTCTTTCCTGCCAAGTAAGGGCATGTTGACATGTGCAAGGTTTCGATTCTTGAGGACACTTCTTCTCACCAACCAAAATAATTTGAGGAATTTGTGTTTAAAAGCTATCAGTATTGAATTCCAATATACCATATTGAGACGATGAGTTATTAACATGATCGAATTAGAAGAATGTTGAGAGTACAGAACACACTGAAGTTAAAGAGAAAATAACTTTGTGAAACTACTGCTACATAAAACTTATGAGACAGTAGGACAGTTGCTTAAGTAAAGTAGCTCATGGGAACTTCATGTTCTGTTATTTGGTTGATCAAGTTTTAAGAATTTTGAAGTTGTTTAGACAACTTAATCATCAATAAGGTGTTGATAAGATAAACAGAAAAGATATGTAAGTGGAACTTCACATACTTTATTCACACATGAAACATATTTGCTCATAGAAAAGGTTGTTACAACTTTGTAAATAAATGGCCTGAATTTGTCAATTTCTAGTTACTTTTGGTGAAAGTTCCATCAACAACTAGATACAACTTTCACGGTTTTTCAGCTTGCATGTGAAACTTTATTATTTATGGATCAACAACTTCTCCATACGATGACTTCAATGTTCTGATATGAAAATGAATACATAGTTTTCATCTTAAAACAAAAAAAAAACACCTGATTATCAATTTTCAAAGTAAACAACAATAGTTTGACTGTTTGAGTAGGACTAATTTCTACTTGTACAGTTTCTATCCTACGACTTAGAAAATCTTAAAACCAATAATTGAAATCTCGGCCTTTTCGTTTTCAAACCACAAACATAACGAGTTTTGTCCTGAACAATTTTGGCTCGATCATAATTCATAACATATACAAATGTTGTATACTCCTCCGTTTTGAAATAAATGAAACACTCCTCTCGAAAAGCTCCCTCCGTTTTGAAATAAATGAAACGCTCCTCTCGAAAAGCTCCCTCCGTTTTGAAATAAATGAAACGCTCCTTCGAAAAGCTCTCACATAGAAGAAGAAGAAAGAAGTGTTTCATTTATTTCTTAAATCACAAATGTTGTATATAAAAATTCGCCATCTTATACAACTAATAGATGACATTGATACCTGATCTTTATATACAAATTTTATGATTCTATATACAATATTTATTGTTCAATACACAACAACTATTGTTATGATTAATTCAAAACGTTTCAAGATTAGGAATTTCCACAAAACATAAGTACTTAATCGAGTAAAAAACATGAAATTCTCAATCACAAAAAATGAAAAAAAGAGATACACAAGAAACATTTACCTGTTTCCCTTGAGCTTGAACCAAGCTTCAGCACAATACAAATGTGAAACACTAAGTTCACCTTTGCATCCACATCCAAGCAAAACAAGATCAGTTTTTGAAGCAAAAAAGGCTAATTTCCATGGTTGCTCAGAGTTTAAATGACATATTCTACATACTCTTTCACCATCTTCACCACATTTATCATCATCATCATCAATAACCCATAATTTTTTATCCACATCTTTATTATTCTCAGAAACTTCTGCTTCATCAACAATTCCTGTTGCACAACTTTCTCTTGAATCAGTTGATCTGTTTTCAGAATCTGGTAAATCTTCTGGTATTGTAATGACAGTTTCTGAAACTGTTGCATCATTTACTGAACAACCCAAAATTTGTTTCTCAGTTGCTTGAAACTCAACAACAGTTTCATCATGATTCATTATTTGTAATAAAAGGATTGATTTTACTCAATCAAAGAAATACCCAGAACCTAAATATAGCTTAAAAATCCAAACTTGAGAAAACCCATCATTCTTTTCATGCTCTTTTTTACATAAAAATGCAAACTTTTCACACAAAAAAGTACAAAAACAGAGCAACTCTTTAGGAAATTCAATACCCAAAACTTTGGTAAAAGGCAAGAAAACGTTTGACCAAAATTGAAGAATATAAACTTCTATTTTTGGGATTATTTAAAATAAAATAGTGAAGAAAAGGGTTGTTTTTAGAAAGTGGATGAAAAAAAAGAAATTAAGTTGACTGTAATGGAAATTCTATGTTCTACTCTATCCTTTATTCTTTTGGGTTTTTCTTTAATCAAAGACTTTGGTGCAAAAGTAGCTATAATTTGTTTGTTTATAATGGGTTTATTTTATGATGAGTGGAAAGGATAAGAATACTCTTAAATGGTAACAAAAAGATGTGGATCAAATCACGGTTTTAATGACTTTTAGTGGTTCTTTTCTATGTTTTGTTTGCATGGAAAAAACAGATTGTTTGCTTTTTTTTTGAAAAAAAGTATAGGTTTTATTATGTAATAAAGCAATTATAGAAATTATGGATCTTTGTGAGTTGTTACATTTTAATTTTAGGTGATTTTGTGAGTTGTTACATTAATGAAAAGGAAGTTGCTAATCAAATGCTGATTTATGATTCATGATCCCTCAAATTTTAAGGTTTATTGAATATTCTAAAGCAAAAGGGTGGGTCCACCATGTGGAAATCTTAAGTTTCAACGGTGATTCTGTCCATAACTTCAACTTGGTGTATGGATGTCGCCTCTGATAAATA
>CANSZD010004322.1:0-140354 GCA_947648045.1 Beta corolliflora
TTGCGGTTCTGGCCAAACCGCAGCAACATGTATGTTTTTTATAAAAAAATGAAGCTTATTCTTGCGGTTTTGGATAGAACCCGCAAAGAATAGGTAGGTAAAAACAAAAAAATAAATTTCTTTATAAATTAAGCAATTATAAATCAACTCCAATAGTTCGTTCATTCTAAACAAATTATATCGTTTCTATCGAATAATATTAACCCTAACTATGATCGATCAACAACATTCAACATTCGGTGACTCCATTCCAACAAGATTAAACGGGAATTAAATAAAAAAATACGAAAACATCAAGATTTCAAAGAGAAAAACGAGAGAAACGAAAATCAAACGAGATTGAAAAAAAATAAATCATCATACGGCGAGTTGAGTGGGAGAGAATGCAGTTGAGACAATAGATTACAAATCATCATAAAACAAACGAAAAAAAATAAATCTAAGAAAAACAAACTAAAAAAAATAAATCTAAGAAAAATAAACTAGAAAACTAAGAAACTAAAATAAAAAAAATAAGAAACAAAAACGAAAAATAAACGAGATTGAAGATGAAGACCGGCGACCAACGCCGAGATCGGGCGACGGCGACCAACGCCAACATCCGGAGACGAGCCAAGAAAGACCGGGTGAGATCGATGAAGACCGGCGAGATCGATGAAGACCAGGCGAGATCGATGAAGACCGGCGAGATGAGCGAGACGATTTCGGTTCTTCGAGATTTTCGAGATCTTGGCGGAAATTCAGCGGAATCCCACAAACGTCCCATGGCTCGGAGATGGCGGTTTCACGCGTCCCATGGCCGGAGATGGCCGGTTTCACGCGTCCGCACGGTTTCGCATTTCTTTGATGTCAAAGTGAGACCCACGAGCCACGACCCACGATTGAGGAGAGAGAGGAAGAGAGGTGAAGGAGACCCACGATTGAGGAGAGGAAGAGAGGTGAAGGAGATGCGCCATATGAGAGAAAGGAAGAAGTGAGTGAGATGTGCCATATGAGAGAGAGGGAAAAAGTGAGAGTGAGGGAGGCGAGTGAGGGGGAGGCGTGAGAGGGGGAGAAAAGTGAGTGAGGAGGTGCGGACTATTTAGGGTTTTGTAACCTTTATATTCTTTGCGGTTTTTAAAGAAACCGCAGCAATAAGATTAAAATATTAATATTTAAATCTATTGATGCGGTTTCTTTAAAAACCGGCAAAGAATATCTTTGGTAAACAGTCAAATAATTTTGAAAATCTCACCATATTCTTTGCGGTTTTTGGCCAAAACTGCAGCAATATCTTTATTTTATATTTTACCTTTTCTTTTTATGTGATATATTGTTGCATATGGGTAAAACCGCAGCAATACCACCACAACAATAAGCAATTATTCTACTAGTGAAATTACAGCACAATCAAATAAAGTTGTCTCACTCCTCTTCTGAGTTCTTGGCAAAACAGCTCTCTTCACAATGTTATACAAAAGTTTGTTAAAGGTCGTGAGATCATTGTGGTCAATCTTGTTGATCCCAACCTTACCACCCAAAGCAACAAGGATATCATTTTTGGATTATTTACCAATTTTATAGTTGTACTTCCCCTTAAAATAATTTTCATAACCCTCATTCGGAATATTGAAAAGATCCGAGAGGAACTCAGCATCAAAACAAAAAGGAATTCCATTCACCTCACTAGAAATTGTACCCTTTTGAAAATGAAAATTCTCACAAAAACTCATCAAGAGCTTTTGGGATACATAGGATGGTTTGAGCACTCACTCAGTAGATGAACCCACTTTTGGGCTTCCAAACACTCCAACAACTCAAGAAATTCGATAGTATTGCACCACACCAAATTTAAAGCAAACCCTAAAACATATACTTGCTTGTTTTTCAATCTTTTTCTATTCCTCGGATTCCTCCTTAATTCCAGCCCCCAGTTCAAGATCCTCTTCAACAACTTTTTATTCCTCCTTTATCTCAGATTCTGGTTCATCACCCTCACCAATTCTCTTGCGTTTTCTTGCAATTCGGGAAGAGGATGGTAGTTCTAAACCTATTTTCACTAGTGGAAAACTGCTCAAATGCTCCGGTTAAAAAGCCCACAAATGCTCCGTATTTGACGCGTAGCAGACGTCATACGAGCATTTGAGTATTTTACAAATGCTCCGAATGTAAACCGGAGCATTTATTTTTTTCAAATGCTCCGATTTTTTGAAAAACCGGAGCATTTGAGCTTTTTTACGAATAAAAAAAGCTCAAATGCTTCGGTTATTAAGGAAAAACGGGAGCATTTGTTAACACAAGTGCTCCGATTTTCCTACACAACCGGAGCATTTAAGCTTTTTCAATAAAAAAAAATCAGACCTGCTACCCCTGCTGGCCAGCAGCATGAGTAACAGGTCCTCAAGCCTAGAAACTAAAGAGTAAGATTGAAACAGGACAGGCTCCACAAATTCAGTCAACTGCCAAGGTTTGAAAGTTAGCATATAGGTTTGATGAGAAGACAATATAAAGACATATCTGCAATGAAAAGGGAATGAGATGTCGAGATGAGATGGCACTACCAATCAATCAAAGATGAATAGAACAAAATTTTGCATGAAAGTACATGATGTTTCATTCGATCCTATGTACTCAGTTAAGGCAAGCACAACTCTTGAAGTAGAAACTGCGTAAGATTATAGATCTACAAGAACAAACAATAATATAAAAATGTCACAACAGCTATCATATAAACACACAAACACCAAATCCTCATACTAACTTAAAAAGTAAGAAACACAAAAAAAAAGACAAAATCAAGCAACATCGACTCAAGAGACTAAACAGAGCAGCAAAAGTGGTTTCACAGTAGCAGCCACCAACATGTTGTGGCAACACCAAGTGCACACAAACAACAACCAGAAAGAGACTTAATAGGGCAGCTGATGAAGAAAAACACACGCTGCAGCAAGAGAGAGAAAATGATAACATGTAGCAAAGTTAGTATACCATGGTGGCGCTAAGCAGTAGGTGAAATGATGTGTGAAATAAAGTTCCTCATCTGTCAGTCCTAATACGCATTGAAAGTTAACTTGTACTATACCATAATGACTAAAAACACATTTGAATTGTCATTTCTATGATACTACACTTCCTAATTGCTCATTTCCTCACCTAGTGTGATTTGGAGTGTTTAAGGAGAGCCTTCCGCGATCAATCAATCAACCACCCCAAAATCGAACTTCTAATACCTTTTATATCTCATACCATATCTCCTCCATGACTAATTCAAGTGCACAATACTAATATCGAGAAATTCAACCTCCCAATACCAAAGTAAAGAACACAAACAATAGAGAACCCGAAGCAAGAAAATATTCTAGCAACATAGCCACTAACAAGCAAAAAATATAACACCCCCTCCCCCTCCCCCAAAATCACAATATCTCAAAACGTCTGTTGCTAACACACTCTGGGATGCAATATGCTATGTTTCTCTTCTCTAAATGCATGAAGTGATTTTATTGTTTCATTAAATGCAAAAAAAAAAAAAAAAACTGATTTTGTTAGGGAAAAGGGCTGAGAAAATATAATTAGCTTGACCACTAAGTCAATATCAGTTACAGAAGTTGGAGTGATAGTTTGCGTTAGGAGAAAAGATATGGGTCAACATAAGTCAATACTAAAAGGGAACAAAAAAGGCATGAACCATAATACGTCCTCAGTAACCATAAGCCTAATAGGAGGTCATTCCAAGTACAGAAGACTGGATCTGGAAAAGAATTCATAAAAGGGTCAGCATGAAAGCAAGAAAATTATAATTCAGAAGCACCCACATAAATTTCAATCACGAAACACATATCAAAACCCTCACAATCGAAGTCAATTACTAGCTTTGTTCGAGAACAGGCTTCTAGGAACTTCACTGCATCAAGTGAAACACGAAAATGCAAGGCAGTTCATACTACGTACTTCGAACTTCAATGTACCTAGTAAATTCATAATAACTTTCTTTATTCTAAAAATAAGATGTAAAAATTTCTAAAAAAATTAGAAGTAAAAATTTACCTCTAAATTAACACCCTTTTCACAAGAAAGCACAAAATTTACGCGAAGAAGCATAAATAACCCTAAATATAGGGATACTAACTTGTTAAATACTTCAACAAGATGCTCTATCAAGCAAAAATGGCAAACAGATCTCACAAAGAAGCAAAGAACTCATATACCATGAAGTAAGCATCCTTAATTCACCAATGATTGATGCATAAATTCAAAAGAAAACACCCCATGCAACACACATCGACCTTAATTAGAGAGCCAAAATCCGTGCCCAAGACTTCATTCAACTAAACTAAGCTACCTCAACTCAAACATATAAAAAAAAGGCTAAAAACAACTACCAAATTCCTCAAGTTGCATAAATGCTAACAATATGTTTCAAACAAAAAAAACTTGGACCAATGATCAAACCTTCTTAAATACGCAAAAACCTTAACAACAAAACCAGAAATTTAGAAAGGAATTGCAGCAGCAACATTATCAAACCTTCAGGCTGATCAATTGCAATCATCTTCGTAATAGTGCTTTCTCCATCAGGCGGCGTAGATTTTTTGCCGTAAAATCTCTTGCGCATTTCTTAATGGCATCTCGCATTGTTGCGGGAATTTGTAGCCGGTTTTAGCGACCACTAAAAGCAATAGCATAAACCTCCTAAAATCCATCCACTTACCTTTTCATCAATTGAACAACATTGTAGTTCGCAAAGACTGGAAAAATTAAAATTAATCAATATCAACACTCACTATGATCCATAAATAGCTCATGAATAGCATAGAAGGTTCCTTTATACGGTATAATTTAACCCAATTTATAGCCAAAATCCAAGCAAGAAAATCAATCTACACGAGTTTTAACCTTCACCTAAACAAAAGCGGGGGCATGAGTTTGCGGTAAAAGGGGTTGAATAACAAGCCCTTTTCCTCTCGTCATCTTTCAAGTCTGGCCGCAACCCTCCCCTTTACAAGCATTGCTTAGAAAAGACTCAGAAATGGAAAAATACAGTGGGCATCTACAAGTCTACATGCTAATAAACTATACAAACTATGATTGACAAATTATAACCATCAAGATTACAAATATTCCCTATTCCTATTATATTTCACCCTGTTCTAATTCCCTACCTAGAAACACTCGCAGATGCATCAAGTAAAGAGAAGAGACAAATAGATTAGGCTTACTTGGTCTAAAGCAAACAACATGAAGAGTGGTGTGACGAAAGATAATGCTAGATAAGGCAAAACTCAATAATTTGTCTAATTTCAATCTCCAACTGGGCATAATAAAGAATAAAACTGAAGCTGGGTTTATAGGACCATCAGGTTAGTAACTTATGAGCACATAAATGCAGTGTATACTGTACACAATATTTTCTTCCGGTAGCAGAGTTGCATGCAGGTGTCTTCCATAGATTCAAAAATCATGGTTGTTGTTTCGAGGAAAGCTGATAATATATAACGCTTAATTTGAAGAAACTGAAACTTGCTTTACAAGGGAGAAAAAGGACGGTGGTTGACTGAGAGGAAGAAAAAGAGAGGAGGTAGAGAAAACCCTAAGTCGATGAAGAGAAATGAAAATAAGGAAATGGAGGTATAGAGGAAAATATGAGAGAGAAAGGGGGTGAACCCAAGTATGGGTTGCAACTTGCAAATTCCAATGACCGAGATAGGGAAAAAGAGAATAGAGAAAAAAAGAAGTTTTATTATATAGTCAAATGCTCGGGTTGTTTTAAAAAACCCCAGCATTAGTGAAATTTCTTTTTTTTTTAAAAAAAAAAAACTATCAAATGCTCGGGTTGTTTACACAACCCAAGCATTTTTAATGTAGCAAAAGAAGTTTTTTCCACTAGGGTTTATGGAGCATCAAGGTTCAAGGTAGGAGGCTTGGTGGTGGTGGTGGATAAACGTTGTTGATAGGTTTGACAGATATAGGTTGAACATCGGTATCCATCGGGGTAGGGTTTAGTTCGATTGAAGTTATTGGTGTTTCGTTGGCGGTGGTAGGATTTTTTTGATGTTAGAGGAACATCGGTTTGTGGATTTTCAGTTGGTGTTTGGGTTGATTTCGAAGTTTCCATGGCTGAGTTAGGGTTGAGATTTTTAAGAATTTGAGTTTAGAGGAAGATGAGTTTTTTTTGGGGTTTAAGAAGAGTGAATGCGATGTGATGGAGGTTGTTGAGAGTTTCGCGGGGTTTTATATTGGCGGTTTCAGTTCTGGAGAGGTATGAAGCTTGAAGGAATTTGAGGGGTTTTTAACGAAAAGTGGTGTTTTCTTAGTGGCGTTTCATTAAAAACTCACGCTATTTACACAGAACCTAATATGGGAGGAACATGAAAGGACAAAGATGATATTTTTGGATTTTTTATTTAATGTGGAAAAAATAAAAAGAAATCTTTTTGGATTTTCATTTAATTTAATGTGGATGGAACCTGCGCAATTTCAATGTATCTCAAATTATCATTTAAATTTCACCAAGTAGTAGACTTGAAGTTTTCCACTGGGATAGGGGTAATATTATGAGGCATTAACGAGTTATTCTACTAAGTTCCACCAGGAACATGCTTGCGCATTCATATTGTGATGATAAGCAAATCAGTTAGGAACTTAACAATATGTACATACTTACTTGGGGGGGTTCCTTTTGCAATAATCTCATCTAGACCATTCCAAGTTCCATCTGCATCCTCTCATGTTTGTCCCTGTTTAAAGGCTTAGTTAAAATGTCAGCAATTTGATTTTCAGTTGGACAAAAGTCTAACCTAATCAAGCCTTTCTCAACATTGTCTTTTAAGAAATGATGACGAATGTGAATATGCTTAACACGTGAATGATGCACTGGATCCTTTGATATGCATGTGGTACTTGTATTATCACAATAGATAGGAACACAATCATACAAAATACCAAAGTCCCTTGGTTGTTCGATTCAAGGCTTTTGATTGACAAATTTAAGGAATTGGAGATTTTATATGATCGACAAAATAGAAGAATTTTGCGGAATATCATTTAGTTCAATCAAGATTTTGTGCGAATACAGATCAGTGGTGGTGTATAGACCAATGGCATCAGGACTCGCATCAGTTTTGCGATGGTTTTCCAACTGAGAAGGTTCGACGCCGGCGAAGGTGGTGGAGGTTGTCGTGCTCGGTGATGGTGGTTGTGACTTGTGGTGGAGGGGTTGAAGGTGAGTGTCGAAAGAGTGAAGCAAGAGGGAGGAGAGATAGGGGAGAAGTGGTTGTTGTGGGGGTTGTTACATCTAAGGGTGTGCAGTTTTGGACCGGGACCGGAATTCGGATCGGATTCCGGTCCGGTCTACGGTCCATGAAAATTTACGATTCCATGTTTCCGATCCGGTCCGGTCCAAACCCGAAATTTTCCGGTCCAGACTAGTGGACCGGAATTTCTATTTTCTTTAGTAAAAAAAAGTTTATGGGTTAAAAAAAGTTTAAAAGTTGGAAAGCTAAAAACCTAATCTTTATCGCCTTTAGGATTATTGCTTTTAGAATTATTATATTTTAATGTATCGAATTTATAAATATGTTTAAATCTAAGCAAAAAAATAAATTTATAAAAGAATACGATTTCTTGCTTAGGTCCCAAACCGGACCGGACCAAAATATTTCAAATTCAGGTTCGGTCCCAGTCCACAGATTTTCCAGATTCCAATCCACCAGTCCAACCGACTTCGGTCCGGTCCAGTTTGGTCCTGAACCCGTGCACACCCCTAGTTACACCATAAGGTTTGGTATCATTTTTGTATAAAGATTCTTCCTTTCATGATTGTCCTTTCAATTTGGTCCCTTTTGTGAACTTGTACAAGGTCATAAACCTCCGCAAACAATATGTCGGCAGTTCCTTATTTTGTCTATCGTTGACCTCTTTGTGTTAAGTTAAACCTCATTCTTATGCAACTCTTATATTATGCAGAACATGTTCACACATGCTATATAGCATGTGATCCAATCTCTATAGCCCAATATACACAAGGTTTTTAGTATACGAAAGCAAAGGAAACAAATTAGAGTAATAGAGCAACAAGAAGAAAACGTCTGTGTCTTTAGGGCTTCCCTCGAAAAAAGGAAAAAAAACGCTATTGCAGCTAGGCATAACCCAAACTAACCTAAAAACATGAAAAACAGCAGCATTATGCACCATATATGAAGTTTGTTCTTCTCAACTTATCAAAACTTGTAAGACAATGTGAGTGTGTCAAACCTTATTTTTGCTTAACTAGACTTATCTGAACTTATTAGACCTTATTGGCGCTTTATCGGAACTTACTTTTTTCTTATAATGACTCGAAAATAAGGTGGAAAAAAACAAACTCATGTTCTTTCTTTTCCAAGGAACATTTTGATAATTTTTTGCCAATATTTTCCTCATACCAAACGTAATGTATTTAGACAGCATGATTAAGATTTAAGATCAACTTTCAACTAAAACGAAATAGGTGCAACTTCATTTGGTGGAGAGTGCAGTCCTGGGCCCCCTGGCAAAGCCAATGAAAGACAATGAACAGCAAACTGAAGAGGCGTAAATACTTAGGAAACCTACAAATTTACATGATAATTAAACTGCTTTATAAGATTCCGAGTTTCACCACTTTGAAGAACCAACAAGATGGGTTTTGTGAGTTAAAACTCACATATTGTTTTCCACCACAGAAAATTTAGCCCTTTAAGCAGTGACATTGTTGTTTTTGTTTTTTTAACCTTAACCATACCATGTTCCCTACATAGTACTACTTCCTTGACTAATACTACGCTCCTAAAGCCCAACTTACCAGCTTCTTCTAACTTGCTCTTACTACTACAAATTTCAGTTTCCATCTTCACCAGACTTCAAGTAGAGCGCCTCACCGCCATCGCTTGAAGTCCCACCACGCCCTTCCGAGCTGCCCATCTCTTGCTTGAGACGTCCAAAATCAGTATATCCAAGCATGCCACTGCTGGCTGCACTATGAGGTTCGCCTTGCAGCATGTTGAGTCCTGAGCTACCAGCAGAGCTCATTCCCATATGGCCAGCATGCAGGGATTGACTCTGTTGAAGGGTTGGGTATGCTTGCTGGCTGTAAAGCATAGAAGAGCGTGCTGCCATCATAGCTTGTGGTGACATCGATTGAGCTTGTTGTTGTTGTTGCTGCTGCATGTAATGTGCCCCTGACTGCATCATCCCACCTTGAGCATACTGCAGTTAATTCAAGAAAAATACATATTTTAGAATCATACAAATTATCTCAACTTAGATAACTCATTTCAAATTATATGAGCTTAGCTTATCTTGACTTGTTGCATTCTAGAGTAGTTGTGAGTGAACTTATATTTAATTCACCTTTCCTCAAAATTGTCAAAAGTATCTAGCACGATACTATCTAAGAATGAAGTATGTTTTATTTCCTAACAGATTCTCGACGAGCATCAATAGATAAGAAACACCCTGACCAGCTATACCTGGGAATGCATGGTAGCAGGTTGAGGTTGGGAATCAGCAATAGCTGCAAGATACATGAGGTTTCGCTGCAGCCTTGCTTGGTTCCTGCGATGGTTGAGACAAGTTAGATAAAAAGCATTGAATAGCCATAGAAGACTCCTAAATTAGGTGCTAATCCTGTAATCATGCATCATAATCTAAAGTAAGAAGTTAGTTCCAAACAATGCTAACGACGGAGTAATAATAGTGAATTTTGCGAGAATATATTGGGATCATCCGATATCCGCACTATTAATCAAACACGCAATAGAGCTTAAAGTCACAACTAATGCAGTTAATTCTGATTTGCATTAGCATTTTTTAAGTTCTCCAAGGAAATGTAGATCTGACTTGCATTAGCATATTTTAATTCTAAAAGGAAAAGTGGATGCACTGTTATGAATTCGTGCATATCAACAGCTCAAGTTCTACTAAATCGATCAACATCACACTCTCAAAGAAAATCTAATTTCTACTAATATCGATAAACCAGCAGAAGTACCAAACAGAGACAGAATTATGAATAAAGTCGGAACGGCCAAATTTTGCAAGTAAAGCTTACTCTGCACACTCATTTAGCTTCCCTGAATTCTGGCTTTCCACAATCTTCAGAATTAACGACTTGTTCTCATCCAAGTACTGCCAAGATCAAAATGAACCAAGATTATAAAAAGACAGCACAAATGAAGAAGTCATTTGATCACAAAAAACTTGGGACCAAAGTACACTACGCTACAGCCTACAGCATATGAAATATAATAAAGTAATATTTCCAGATAAAGTAACTCAAAAACTTGAATCATCCAATGCATTAATGAAATCAAGGATTGAAAATAACCAAATTCGACAAGATTTCATGTGCTTCTAGAGCACAAGGATCACTAAGAGGAGTGGTAGCAATGGACCAGAATCTCACATGTAACAAAAATGCTAGTAGAGAGGATCCCAACTACACTAGATAGTTTACTTTCTTGTTCTAAATAATTTTCCAGTTCCTTATACATGGGATACTGTCCTAAAACGATATAACCTACAAAAGAAAATCAGAATTTCATCTAGATTTGGCCTTCAAAAAGTACTTAAGAAACACAAAATTTTCATACTAGGTTGAAAAATAAGCTCAAGAGTCAAGACCATTATCACCTTAACCAGTAACCACTAGTCATGGGACTTTTCACTAAAAGGGATTACTTACTATTTTGATGATTAAGCCGACTTGTCAAAGCATTATTTGAGGAATAACACTGACATTGCCTCCTTTTCAAAAAAAGGTTGACTGGAAATCAAAGAGTACCAAAAAAAATATCTTACATCTGATGACTATGTGAAGACCACCATTAAGGAGCCCACACTTAAAGCTTCATACCAGTGAGATTTAAGTTTGCTAAACTTCAATGATTACACTGACAAGCTCTACTCCCACCCTGCCCCCATTTTCCCCTTCATTTTTTTTTCTTCTTGTATCTATTTGTGTGGTCCAGGTTTAGAAAAGGTTCATTTTTCACCTGCCGGAAAAGGCAAGTCTGGAGTAAAAGGAGGGATCTTAGTCCAGGAATTGAACTTATGCTCTTAAGATGGAGTAGCATGCCAGTAATAATCAAGCTGCTGCCTGACAATTAATATGACAGATACAGAATTTAAGATGGTCACCACTAGAAGAGAGTTCCATTTGTTGGAGAAAATTTCTAGAAAGCGAAATTTCAGCCATACGTGATATAGTTCATCCCCGGTGCATTTATAGAATGACCCCTTCGGACTCGTGGCACAAAAAATTAGCTAACTAAAATTTAACCAATTGGCCAAACTCTCATGAAAAACATAAATTGTTGTACTTCCACCGTAAGAAACAAATGTGTTGAGAACATTAATCACGCAACATAACACAATACATACACAATGTTACACTTCAAAGTATAGCACGCTTCAACGACAAAACAAGGTTAAAAACTTTAGATGTAATTTATCTTTTACACAAGAAGGTAATAAGAATTTTCATGTAATGCACTATCATACTCTTAAAACTTTTTGTATAAATCTGAATAGTCCAAGAATTTTTTGCATAAATCAGAAGAGTTGCACCAATGAATAGGGCATGTGAATCACCAACCAAAACAAGGTTTCTCTTTTCTTTCTGTAGGTCAAAAGCATGCATCCTTTTCTTTTTGTACAATACAACTTCTGACTCTAAGACATTAACCACTACTATTAATTTTCATAGAACTGTTTATCAAATACCAACAACTTTAACCATTTTCTTTTAGTATAAAAAAACTTGCCATATTTGCTTGTCAAATTAAAACTCCATGAAAAGTCCAATCAATCTTTTTCCCAAGAACCATTGGTTCATATATGGTTACTTTCAAAACCCTTAAATAGAATTTCCTATCTACATTTATAGCTACAAGTTAGTTAACTTCATGTAGAAGCATTTATAGCCTTATACAACCTATAGTACTCCTCCCCCCCCCCTACCCCTATAGTCTAAAGACTATAGCTTGTCTTGGTGCTAGAAATCAATCTACTTTCCACACCCATTATATTCCACCCTCCCCAGCCATACACGTGGCATGTACTTCAACCTGTTACTTCAACATCAGAATTTTAATGGAAGTGAATTGCCATAACAAATTGCATTTACTGAGAGTATCTCTCGTGAAGATACAGCTTATTTGACTAGAGTCTTCTTGCATTAAAATAGAACACATGTTGAGCAGTAAGCAACTATTGACTAGTCTCTTCTAGTGCTAGACTGCACTACTATGCTATGCCTAATTGCCTATTTCTCCCTCCACAACAAAACATGAACGATGTCAATAAATAATATTTTTGTTCTTTATGATAGTGTTCTTCTCAGTTAAATTATAGAAGTCGATACTTAAATAAACATATTGAAATGAATCTAACGATATTACACTTAATAACAAAAAGAGTACGAATTAAAAAAAGGGATAGATAACATGACAAATGATGCCTAATTTGTGGTCTCTAAATGTTTTACTATGAGATTTCATATATAGTACAAGTTGAAGGTCATTACACTTTATATTATACTTGGAGCAAGTAACTTTCTAGGTTCATTCTTCAAAAGGAACAAGAAAGAGGTTGTTTTATAAGGAGTGGGATGAAACTTAAAGTGCTTTAAACAACGTACTTGGGTATATAAAAAAAATTTAAAAAAGACGTTAAGATCAACAATTAATTGGAATGATTAGAAAATATTAAAGCCATCAATAGCCAAAACCGATTGCAACTATAATGAACAAGAATTTTATGTTAAAATAATGCTACATAAAACTAATGCCTATCTTGCTATAATAAAGAAGTCCACATGTCCTAATTTGTAACTCATACTCTCATCTTATTTCCCTAATCTAGCTCTTTGATTTTGACTCATCACCTAACTTAAAAGTCCGAAATTAATTAATTATAGATATCTAAATGTGAAACAAGAGAGTGTTGGACCCCACATCACGGGAAGCTACAAATATATAGTATGTCCTAAACTCGTGTTTCTAACATTTTAGATATCTAGCTAATCTCATCAAGTGAAGCTACAAGCTAAGCTAAGATAGATCAAGTCATCAAACATCACATAATGTGAAAAGGGTAAAAGTTTGCTTGAAAGTATGCCAGAAAGAAACATTAGTACATTTTTCAATAGCCCTATGATTCTTGTTCTTCAAGAGATTAAGATTCCAGCTACAAACAATACTTCATTAAGATATCATCATAAACATGATTAGTATAGATCATAACAAACTTAATATTACAATTACTCCAAGTTTAGCATGTAAAGTAAATTAGGAAAACACAAGCACACAAAAAGGCACATGCAAACTAGATTCTATTTTTTATGAAGAAGCCTAACCTTTTTGAAAGTTTGATGAAGTGGCAAAAATGTCACAAACAAGAAAAGGAGAGGTGGGGGAACTTACTCAAATCATAAAGGAGGGCCAGAAAGGAGGAATGCATAAACAATATAAGTACTTACTATTTATCATGCCATTATAAGAAAAACACACATGGTATAGACTATGACCCGTGACAGAAAATAGATTTTTCAAAGAGAGGGTCAAATAATAATGAAAAATAATAATAAACATTATAAATTTTAGGAGAAGAATTAAGATACTATACATAAAAGTCAAGATCAGATTTTTTATTATGACCCCAAAAAAAAATTTAAAAATTGAAAAGCACCCATTTGAGGCCATGAGATAATACAAAATTAAGTAAGAAAAAGGTATTAAAAAGACTGCCTATGTATTATGATCTTGTGATGTAGGATGTTCATGACATTATCTGGACCCTAAAAAATTGTTCCTTGACATGTATACATATTAAATAAAAAAGGAAAATGGAAACTTTCTTAGAGTACACATCAAATTAAAAAAATAAATTAAATTAAAAAAAAAAAAGATAATATTCATAATGATGAAAAACCTTAAAGAGTAGTACTAAAACTTGAGAGCCACTCAAAGAGTGATTAACATCAATGAAAAAGTAAAGAAATACACACTTCACACTTCACACTTCACACTTCACACTTCACAAACAACAATCTAAACTTCTATAACTCAAGTGCAATAATTTCAACAGCACAAAAAACAAACATTTTTTGTTCTTCATTTCCAGAAATGGGAATTTCATTTCTGGGTTAAAACAAAAATGAAAAACCCAAATGAAAGAAAGAAAAATCATCAAAGCAAAAAAATGAACAAGAAAAGAAGAGAGATAAAGAGAGAAAAAGAAGAGAGAGAAAATTAAAAATAAAAATAAAAAACCTGTTGAATGTGATCAGTAGTGACGTTGTTGGTGTAATAGGCTGCCATCATGGGCTGCATCTGCATCAGGTGCTGCTGCATCCCCCCACAATCTCTCTGATTCAACTTTCAAAGGAGAGGGCAAAAAAAAAAAAAACTCTTTTTATTTTATTAGGGAAAAAAAGAAAAAATTGTAGTCTCTCTCTAAACTGAAACTGTATGAATAGTAGTAGTAGCAGTAGAAAGAGATGCTGCTGCTGGTTTCTCTCTCTACTGAAAGTCTCAAAAAAAAGAACACAGGGATTGACACTGAGAAGACAGTGTGGGGGGATATATAAAGAGGAGAGAGAATTTTGGAGAGAGAGAAATTTGGGGTTTTGCTTATGTTGTTTATGGGGGTGTGAAGGAAGGAGGGACCCTCATCATCTCATCTCATCTCTTTAGTCTTTACCATTTACCCAGAGAGGGGGGTCACGTGATAGGAGATGTGGGGAGGCGCTTCAGACAAATGTCAAGGTGGAAATTATTTGCTTCCTTTGTTCTACTCCCTCCATTTCTTTTTACTCGTTACACTTTGACTTTTAAGTTTGCTAAAGTACTACTTTAACTACTAATATCTTTAATTATATATTAGAGTTTAGTATAAAAATTTAATTTTATGAAAATATACATTGAGACAAATCCAACAACATATTAGGCCCCGTTCTTTTGGATTTAGAGAATCTTGAACTGAACTGATATGAGAGAAACTGAAATGCAGAGAGTAATTGAACTGAACGAAACTGAATTAAATTGAAAATAAGTCCAAAAGAACATGGCCTTACATTATAACATTTGATTTTACCTAATAACGAATAATGCATGGTCAAACCTCACAGATGAATAGTGGAATTTTTAGAGTGTAGCGAGTAATTTGAAACGAATGAAGTATAATAATTGCAACAAATTATATTATATTTCCTCCGTTCTTTTTCTATTGTAACAATTGAGTTTTCACGCTTGTCAATGCACAATTTTAATTCTTAATATTTTTAATTACTTTTTACTAAAAATTATAAAAATTTAATATCGAGACGAATCTAACAAGACCATACATGACTGTATCTTTCATTACGTAATAATTACTATATGTAGTGAAAGGGTGGTGGATGAATAGTGTAAAAAATCAATTGTTGCAATAGAAAAAGAACGGAGGAAGTATTTCATTGGCACATTCTTTAAGAAACTCATGCGAAGAGGAGTGAGATAGAGATAGATAAAAAGTAAGAAACTACCTTTTATAACATACATTTTTCAAAAAAACTACCTTTTAAAAATTATTTTTCAAAAAACTACCTTATATAATAAATTTCTTTCTATATACTACCATTTGACTTTTTTTGTTGATATCGACCGTCAAATGGTAGAGGCCCTAAGTGGTGTTGTTGGTGGGGCAACAAAAAAAGAAGAAAGGAATGAAAACGGAGGAGTGACAAGCAGGTTGGAGGGGGTATTGCGTTAGGAGGACAACGAAAGGAGGGGTAGTCAGGCACTTTAGGTGGGTTGATGGCGGTGCTTAGGCCGTGGGGTCAAGGCAATTAATTGGCGACGAACTCATCACGAGTGGTCAAACCCCCAATTAATAGTTACTTTTTTTTGAAAGAGAAATTTTATTAATTGAAGGCCAAACGGCATCTACAATAGGTATTAAAGAAAAACAAGATACAATTAAACAAGACTAAATCAAATCCGTCTTCGAAGAAACTACAATGAACCAGATCGAGCAATACAGCGCAGCCCACATGTATTTGCTGAATCAAGCAGCTATTGATGAGAAAGTCTATCATTCTGATATAGTTTGGGAAGAACATTATTGATCGAGTCAGGTTGACCGCATCCGAGATTCTAATACCTTCATGTTGAGTCTCGAACTTCAACCAATGATAATAATTTCTCATACCTAAAAACAAAAGAACCATACTCACAACTCCCATAGGGGAGAAGGAGATTTCCAAAACAGAAACTAAAAACCTCATAACAGGGTTTGAGAAAATCTCATAAAAAGAGACTAATTTATTAAACAAAACAAGAAAATGAACTAAAAACTGAAAATAAAAGGGGAAAAGGGGCGATGAAATCATCCATGGCGCCCTTAATTGATGAAGATGGGGTAGGGGCATTTAGGGTTTGAGAGCGAGAAAAAGAGAGAGGGGGCCCAGTATTTGTTAGAGTTTTTTTTTTTTAGTTAAATTAATTAATAGTTACTTGGTAGTGAATTGAAAAAAAAATTGTTATATAAGGTAGTTTTTTGAAATATAATCTTTAAAAGATAGTTTTTTGAAAAAAATTATTACAAAAGGTACTTTTGTGAAATTTTTCCTAAATTAAATAATAAGACAATCTTACGGTAAAATTGTTTCGCTTAAGATTTTGCCATAATTCTATGAGATTTCTTTGAAAATGCCACTAGCTAGTAAATCTTTTTTGGAAAAGAGATAAATATACTCATCCAACTATTGTTTTCCCATGTTCACACTTCACATAGATAGTGTGGATTTGTTTTTGGTCTTTGAAGATTGAGCCTTTGTTTTTTTTTCTTTTTTTTACGGTTTGTTTATGCAGTATTCTCATTGGTGGTGTATTCCTTTCCCACGCGCTAACGGCATTTACCTTATCAAGACAATGATAAAGAATTTTTTCCTTGAATAATGCTAAAATGAGTATTAATTCCTGAAATGTGCCCAAGTTCAAATTAATTCCATGGATACCATCCACGTAGGACGGCACGCCAGAATTTTGTTTTTTTCAAAGCAAACCGCTACTTCAAGTAGCGGTTAACTTGAAGTTATTTGAAAACGGTATATGAGGTAAAACCGCTACTGGGGATAGCGGTTTACTAGGCAAAACATCCTGCGCGGAGCGCAGCCTAGCTGCGTGGCACGCAGCTAGGCTGCGTGGCTTTCCCCTTCATTTTTTTTTGTTTCATTGTTTCATAATAAACCGCTACTTCAAGTAGCGGTTTATATGCATGCCTTATAACTTGTCTTAGGGACATCATATAACCGCTATTTGAAGTAGCGGTCAACTTTACATTATTGGTATTAACCGCTACTTGGAGTAGCGGTTTTGTTAAAAAAACAAAATTCTCGCGTGCCGTCCTACGTGGACGGTACCCAGGGAATTAATTTAAACTTCGGCACATTTCAGGAATTAATACCCATTTTAGCATTATTGAAGGAAAAAATTGCATGGAAATTGGAAAACCGACCTCCATGGCTCCATTACCTCCATGCTTATTTTCAAATCAGTTCAATTCAATTCAATTCAATTCCAATCAGTTCATTTTAGTTCCAATCAGTTCAGTTCAGTTCCAACCATTTCAGTTCAGTTCAGTTCGATTCAGTTCAGTTCCTAAATTATTATCATTACTATTAGTTATAATTTAGTTCAGTTCAATTCAGTTGCAATCAGTTCAGTTCAGTTGCAATCAGTTCAATTCAGTTTAGTTCTCAGTTCAATTCAGTTCAGTTGTTTTAAGGGTTTGTTCTCTTCGGCATAAAACAACTGAACTGAATTGAAATGAAATGAAATGAACTGAACTGAACTGAACTGAATTGAATTGAATTGAATTGAATTGAATTGAACTGAATTGAACTGAATTGAATTAAATTATAACTAATTAATAGTAATGATAATAATTTAGGAACTGAACTGAACTGAATTAAATTATAACTAATTAATAGTAATGATAATAATTTAGGAAATGAACTGAACTGAAAATAAGTTGGGGAGAACAGACCCTTAGTGTGAAATACGGTATAACTCGAACAAATTTGAATTTGATTTGGAATAACTACTTACTTTTTTTCCCTTGCTGCAACGAGAAAATACACACTTTTTAAGAAAGTTAGAGAAAGAAAGAAGGGAAACACATAAAAGAAGGTTAAATAAATCCTCTTTGTAAAGCAAAAGAAATGGTCTCCACCACATATTTTAACATTAAATTAAGCTAGATTTGTACTTTTAGATATGCAAATGTAGTTTCCCTCCATTTCTTTTTATTTTTCCTATTTGGAAACTTGGCATTATTCAAAAGTTGAGAAATTCTTCTAATTTATTTCCAATATATTTCGTTTGCATTTTTTTAGTTGCACCATTTGTTTTTTTTCACGTACATCAAGACATTTTTTTGAACATTAATATCTCTAATTGCATATAAGAAAAAATAATAAAAGCTGATATTTAAAATCCTCGCATTGAAATAAATGTAACATTATCTCACTTGACTATGTTTTTGCTTATATAATAGTGAAAACTGAAATACTATGGTCAAAGTTGATTGATGAATAGTATACCCAAAGTGAAATAGTAACTATAACAAAAATACAAAGGAATTATACGAGAAAACATAGTCATGTAGGTCTTGTTTGATTCGTCTCAGTTAATTAAAAATACTTAATTTTTATAATTTTTTATTAATATCTAATTAAATATATTAATGATATTTCTAACACACGTGAAAAAACAAACAAGAAGAATAAAAAGAAAAGAAACGGAGGGAGTATGTGGCAAGTGTTATGACATTTCCATTTTAGAGAAGTGTAACAAGTATTTCAAAACAAAAAAAATTATGAAAAGAAATCCGACCAAAATAGACTTAGGTCAAATATGATATGACTCGGAATTAACTTGACATAAAACTAAACCAACCAATATGGACCCAACCCAAACATTAACGACACATTGGCACTCTCACAAAAAGTAAAACAAAAAAATTGTTTTAACAAATAATGTGTTTATTGTACTTTATATTATGAAATTTTTTGATATTTGATTCATAATCAATTTTAAACTTTTATTTTATTTTTTTGACTTATTTTATTTTACTTTATGACATTTTTTAACCTAAATTATTGGGAGTGAGGGACTGACCCGCTCACTCCAAAATAAACAACTAGGTCATGAAAATGCCTAAATAAACAAGCAATCTAATTATAAGAGACGAACCATTCTATATTGTGATTGTGTTTACTTATAAATTATCATCTATCTTTTTTGACTGATTACAAGCTCTTTTCCCTCGCATTAAATCATGTAAAACAAATCCTACTTCTAAGTTTGATGGTACAAACGATCCACTCAATTTACGTTTGAATGCAGATTGTGATTTAATTTTACTTGTATCCTTGTTGTTTTCACAACACTCACACCACGAAGAATATCACAATACTAATGTTTTGGCACTTGGATGTGCAATGCTGAATGCACTCTAATTAACCACATGAGTGCAAACCCGGTGTAGAACGCAGATTGCACATAGCAATTAAAAGCGGTGATTATAACCCAATTTGGAACCAATCTCAAAACTAAGGGCCCGTTCGTTATCGTTTTTTGTTTTCAGTTTTCAGTTTTTTTGAAAACTAAAAACCAAAAACAGAAAACCAGAAAAAGTGGTTTTCACTTTTTAGTTGTCAGTTTTCAAAATCATCATGTTCCCAATAAATTTGACTAATTTTTTATTCATTATAGGACATATATCACATGCTTTGAAAATCCAAAACCACCACCAAAAAAAAAAAAACCACAGTAATGCCGAACGGAGTTTTAATTTGAACATGACATTATGACCCATAACCCAAAAATGTATGAACCCTAAAAATTGAGAACAAGCAAGTTAAACCCAATTCGATTTGTTGGTTTGAGTGATCGAATTTTTTTAAAAGAATACAAAAATGCTCCAATACCACTAACAAAATCCTATTTGCTTGTTTGATCATTCCTAGTGCCCTTACCATTCTCATACTCTCACTACTTTGTGTTAAATCATTTGAGTCACAATCCAATAATCAAATTTTTTCATTTATAAGTCCCATAATGTCAATAATATGTTTGAACATATGTTATATATACTATATATTATGTTATTTTTATGTTTAAACTATGAAGCATATTGGGTTTTGTTAAGGTGTTAACCCACATGTGAGCTTGTCCCACATTGAAGAAAAAGAGAGAGAGTGACTAACATATAAGCTTAATGGGCTACTCATCCTATTGCCAAATTGGTTTTAGGATGGAACCTCATCTGGGTTTGTGTGTGGTCACTCTCTTCTCCGGTGTGGGCATGTGTGTGCATGTCCAATGATGAATTTGTCATTGTATCAGAGCAGAACGATTCTGGCCCATTGTTGTTCACATATAGGGAGGGCCCAATAATAATGTTTGCCCTATGGAGGGGTGTTATTTCAGATGGGCTCACATGTGAGGGGGAGTGTTAAGGTGTTAACTCACACGTGAGCTTGTCCCACATTGAAGAAAAAGAGAGAGAGTGACTAACATATAAGCTTAATGAGCTACTCCTCCTATTGCCAATTGGTTTTAGGATGGAACCTCATCTGGGCTTGTGTGTGGTCACTCTCTTCTCCGGTGTGGGCATGTGTGTGCAGGTCCAATGATGAATTTGTCAGGTTTTAATTCTAAAATTGCTTTTGGTATTGTACTTATGTGGCTTGGCAATTAATAAGCTCGGATGGACTATTATGTTAATTTTTTTTACCTGTTCCCATCATAGTTACCTCGTATTTAAACAACTTGAGTATTTTGGTATTTACAAAGTATTATTTTTCAGAGAATTTATTTTAGTTGTATGTATCATCTATGCATTTGTTATAATACGCATATTTTAAACAATTGTACATAAAAATGAATGTTATAACATTACTACATTAGTCTAGAAAAAGAAACTTTGGAACAATGGAAACGCCCTTGGCCCGATCGAACACTCATAGTTGAACCGTCAGGGTCAAGGTCGAACAATTATTGACCTGATATAAAAAATCATGACCCAACTCACAAATGACCGAAACCTAAAGTTATCCCCAAAACTAATCCAACCAATTGTTTTCTCAGGTTTATGTACATATATAAGGCAAGGTAGAGACATGCGAGAAGCAAGAAGTGATACCAAAATCATGTTTTGAAAAGTACATATACAAGGGGGGATTTCTTTTCAAAAAATGAGTATTTAATGTTTAGTAGAAATCTATATCTATACTAATATATTAAAACGCATTCCTAAATAAGGAACGATGCTACATGTCGCTCTCCCTAAGGGCGTTTTACTTCATGGATTTGATCCCGTGAATTCAAGTTTATATTTTATATACTAAAATCTTAACTACTAGACCAAGTGATATTTAGTGTTATCATGTTAAAGTATACTATTGATAATTGAAAAGTTTCCTTACCCGGGGCATAGTCCGCACCTAATAACTAGTTTTTATAAAATAACGGAGGAATCATGGTTTAACATTTTTAAATTTGATTTCTTAGAAGACGACTTTTTAGTTACCAAAATCAATTGAACTCTTTTTTTTTTTTAGGGGAACCAATTGAACTTCAGTGTATGCCTTCGTATTTCTGAACCATGCGATACAAAGTTAGCACACGATGAGTTATTAAAAGATAATAAAACGGCCGGCTGGGAGCCTGGGATGTGGAATTGATTTATTGCATGCAATATGATCAATTTGGTATGTGCATGCATGGCTGCATGCAATTGTCTATCAGTCCCTTAATCCCAAGGATATGTGGAATTGATTTATTGCATGCAATATATAAACAATCTTGAGGATTTATTACTAATTTTAGAGCTATTAGAAAGAGACAAATAATTGATTCTTATAGGTGGAGATGGCAAAAAAAATAATGTATAGTTCCAAAGATATCCAGCATATTGTCACGGCTTTTTATGCTTTGCACAAGGTATAAGACATTGATTCTTGTAATTAGAATGGACAACATAACACCTAGAGACTAAATTATATTTATTCGAGATTGTACCTCGTCTAATGTAATCAATACGTGGATACCCAAATATCTTAATACAAAATTAGGTACTCCATCAAAGTTTAGATTTGAAGTAGATTGTTTAATTAAAAAAATAACAAAATGTCATAAAGCAACGAAAAAGGTTTTGAGGGTTTCGAGCAAATGTTGTAAATTATCTTATCAAATGATCCCCATTTTTTGATTCTTTTACTCCATCACCTTCGGTTACATATTTCATGTGGGAAGCAAGATATTCCATCTGGTTGAAAGTGAATTGATCAATTCGATTGAATAGTTTAAAAGGCTAATTATTTAACTATCAATATTAACTCCAATAGCATGTAATGTACAAACCATTGAACAAGAAGCATGGGAGAAACCAAAACTTTGTCAATGTGAATATTATATTTCGAGGGGCTTTTTTTTAATAAAAACCTTTGATAAGATTTGTAAAAGCATTTTTAATAGGGTGCAAACTTACCTAATTCATTTTTGCTACACCGAATTTAAAGTTACTTCTTCCATTTTCCAACAATATTTTCATATTCTTTATTCATTTGTTCCTCAAAAAAAAATTTATCTCCAATTAATTTGGTAACTTTTTTTCTCACTTCTATACCATCTCTTACCTCACCAAATAGGTTCACTTGGTTCCTCTTGATAAAATAATTTCTTTCTTTCTCGAAATAAAAATAAGGACCAACTTTTTCAAGTACTTGTGGATTGTGGCCCATGTTTTCCGTAGGTTTCACTTGTTAAAAAATGTCATTTGAAAAAATATTTAGAAAATTCATAAGAATAATTTATTAGTACAATAATAGATTAAAAAGTAAATAATGTTGAAAGATTATACTATGATTAAATTTTCTTAACTACTTTTCATATTATCTTATTGTCCCTATTTATGTGATAACTTTTATTTTTTGAAAGGAAATGTGATAACATATATAGAAGTGGAGAGATTATGACCCTATTCTGTTCAACTTATATTCAATCCTTACAAGAAAAAAAAAGTATAGATAAGGTCTAATAATAAATTTAGACAAGTTCATATAGATACGTTCAGATAAGTTTAATTCAGCAAAAATAAAGTTTGACCCGATCACTATCAAAATAAGATCTAATAAGTTTGGATAAGGTGTAATTAATAAGGACTAATAAGGTCTAATGAACCCAGATAAGTAAAAATAAGTCGAAAAGGACAGGGTCATATTTGTTTACAGATTTCAATTATTTTTTCATATTTCCAATACCCTAAGATTCTAAGTTGTTATTATTACTCCTTTTTTAATATTTACGTACACTTCCTATATAGTCTCCTTTTTTAATCTCTCTCTTTTCCTCAAGTAATAGTACCCCTAAAAAAAAGTAATAGTATGTCTTCTCTCATATTGCAACTAATATAGAACATAGATAGTAATCCCTCCATTTCTAAACTATATTTACATTTCTCTTTTCACAATAACCAATGAAATATGGGAAAAGTTAGTGGGATAAATGAAAAAGATTAGGTTAAGGGGAGAGAAACAATTATAAACTAAGCAGATGTAAGTAATAAAAATGAAGTTATATAGTGTGCCTCATACCATCATATCCCAAAATAGAAAAAAAGAAGAAGTGTGTAAATTATAAATGTATCAAAAACAAAATTAAGTTAAACAATTAACACCAATAATAACTATTAATCACCTTCTTATATGAACCCCAACTAATGTGCAACTCATAGTAATCCCCACGTTATGAGTTCCTTTCTTAAAACACTCCTGAGTGACTTTCCCTCTGCTTTTTTTTATTTGCTACATTGTTGTACGCGGTTTTCAAGATATTATTTAACTATTAATATCTCTTATTTCGTTTAAGTAAAAATTATAAAAATTTGATATTATGAATCTACACGTCGAGACGAATCTAACAAGACCACACATGACTATATTTTAACTTATAAAATAATCAAAATAATCGGTCAATGTTAGTGGCTTCATTCCCAAAGCAACAATGTAGCAAATAAAAAAAAGCGGAGGGAGTACAACATTTATTACGAGTTAAATTCCGTTTTTTTAAAAAGAAAGATATGGAAGCCTACTTCTTTCTTTGACCTTGGGAACCACCACCACCAATTTCCTGCCATACATGATACACCCATACCACCACCAAATCCCCTACGACCCTGCCTGCCATAGCCCATAGCTCTGATGCGCTTAACTGTCGCCAACACACCGATCAACATTAGTCGTACTCTTGCACTCCGCTACACATGTTTTTTCTAATCGACCACTCACCAGTTTGGTTTTGAGACCATAAAATGATCACGAGCAGCCTTACCCAAAAAAAAGGAAGTGAAGTGGAGTCGAAGTCACCAATGGATTCACACTTTACAGCTTAGATGCTCAAACAATAGAACGTTAGAAACCAAGATTCCAGGTCAAGAAGACTAGGAAAGAGAAATAAGGAGAAAGAATGTGAGAAGTAAAAAAAGAAAAAAAAGAAAAAAAAGAAAAATCAACGGCCCATTTCACTCAAATCTCCAAAAAGCATACGAGAAGAAGAAAACCCAACACCACTTTCTCTTCTCAGTAATGATTCTCCCATTTTTCACTTATTGTTACTTTCAACTTTTCAGCTCAAATTCTCAATTTTCATATTTTTAGGGGAAAATTTTTATTCTTTATTTTCTTAAATTGAGAGAAATAAAAAGGAATTAAAGAAGGAAGACGTATCCTAGATTTATCCAACTGCATTATCAACATTAATAGCAACTTCATGAATCTCTTAATGTAATGGCGGGTCTCATGAATGAGATTGAAGGAGGGGATGGAATACGGTGGTTGACAACTGGGTGTTCCATCAAGGGATATGGAAGGTGTTAGTCTAGGGGACACTACAAGAGAGGGGTGAAATGTAGTGGGAGTTCCTATAAAAAATCTTCGACTATACTTGCGGAATTAAGAATTTTAAAAGTAATAGGAGCTTCAAGTATGCAAGAGAGATTTAGCGAGGAAACTCCTTATCTCAATATAAGGAGAAAACTTCGATCCATTAGGGATTTTCAACACTTTCACTATAATAGAGGAACACCTAGTTCCAATCTACGGTTTTTTCACCATATACCCCCGACAAATTAAAAAATTCACCATATACCCTCAATGTTCCAAAAATTCACCATATACCCTTGAGTTTTCGAAAACGTTCATAAAATGCCATTTTTCTAACTTCCGTTAACTCTCCGTTAGCTTTATTTACGATTTTGCCATTACTAACCCTAAACCCTAATTCTAATCTAACCCTAACCCTAATCTAACCCTTACCCTTACCCTAATCCTAAACCCTTACCCTTACACTAAACCCTAACCCACCCAGCCCACCACCCCTCCAACCCAGCTCCAACCCCCACCCCCCCCCCTCCCTCCACGCCGCATCCCCTCTCCCTTCCACCGCCGCATCCCCCCTCCCTCCCTCTCCCCTCCGCGCCCCTCCCCCACTCTCTCCCGCGGCCACCGCAACCCGCGTAGCCCATAAATTCGAAAGTCCCCCCACCCTCCTCATCCCCTCCACCGCCGCATCCCCTACCTCCCCTCCCCCCACAGCAACCAGCCCATCGGCTTCCCCCCCCCTCGCAGGCGCGAGTCCACCCTATACCCACCCTCGAATGATTTCGTCTTCCTCTTCGCTCCTTCGATCCGGGTTGCTCGGATCCGGGTTGAATTTTCACCGCCAAGGGAAGAGAGAGAAGCGGTGCATCAAGCATCTCATCTGTTCCAAAAATTCTAGTGGGAAGGGGGTGGGGGGAAATCGACGGGGAGAGGGGGGGAGGGGGTTGGGGGGAATTCGACGGGGAGAGGGGAAGGGTGGGGTTAGGGGAATCTCGACGGGGAGGGGGAGGGGGTGGGGTAATTCACAGAGAGGGGGGGTGGGGGAATCGACGAGGAGGGGGAAGGGAGTGGGGGAATCGACGGGGAGGGGGAGGGGTGGGGGCAGCACCGGTGGAGTAGAGGGGAGGGGGGGGGGCGAAGGCTGGGGTGGAGGGAGGGGGAGGGGGGGGTTGGGGGTTGGGGTGGGTGGAGGGGGTAGGTTAGATTAGGGTTAGGGTAAGGGTTAGGGTTAGATTAGGGTTAGGGTTAGATTAGAATTAGGGTTAGGGCTTAATGATGGCAAAATCGTAAATAAAGCTAACGGTGAGTTAACGGAAGTTAGAAAAAGGGCATTTGGTGAACGTTTTCAAAAACTCAAGGGTATATGGTGAATTTTTGAAACATTGAGGGTATATGGTGAATTTTTTAATTTGTCGGGGGTATATGGTGAAAAAACCGTACAATCTATTATAAACTCCTCAACTAGGGGTGCTAATGAGCCACGGTGGTCGCAAACTCTTCGATTTCGGCTCGGTCAAAGCTCGGTCAAAGCTTGGCTTGAGAGGGCTCGACTCGAGTTCGAGATCGGCTCGAGACCTTAACGAGTCGAGCCTGAGCTACCTTAATCTCAGCTCGAAAGCTCGCGAACAGGCTCGACAATTTTTAAATTACTAAAATTATTTCATTAATATTTAATATAATTTAAAATAATTAATAACTATGGGGAAAATAATAATAGTCTTAGCTCTAAGACTACACTAGGAATCTAAGTTGATAAACCAAAAAAACACCTAAGAAAAAGTAAAAAACCTTCCAATAAAATAAAAAAAAGAAACAAGGCAATAACAACACATGCGTTAGGAAACTATCGTCTAATGCTCAGCTTGTATGTGTAATGTTTGGATGCAAGCTGTAGTTGAATCATGAATGTGAATTTATTATTTTAGTAAGCTGTAGTTAAGTTGTAGTTCAGCGTGTTATGCTATCCCACATTGAAAACAAATGATGAAATGTGTATGTGTGATGTTATAAAACAGAACTTTGAGAGCTTGAACATCAAGCTGAAACTCAGCTATCCCACATTGCTCTGATATAATGAGGGTGTGAGATAATGCTCTATAAAAGAGATACTTGAGTTTGGCTTTACTTATCGCTGGCTTACAAAGTTATTTGGGCTATGTAAGTTTGGTTATTGGGCCGTTAACAATCACTAGTAGAATAATTGCTTATTGCTGCGGTGGTATTGCTGCGGTTTTACCCATACGCAGCAATATATCACGTAAAAAGAAAAGGTAAAATATATAATAACCATATTGTTGCGGTTTCGGCCGAAAACCGCAACAATATGGTTTCAACGGGATTTTTTTTTTAAAAAAGTTGACTATTTGACCAGACATATTGCTGTGGCATCTGACAAAAACCGTAGCAATATAATAAAAAAATAATATTTAAACCTATTGCTGCGGTTCTTACCTAAAACCGCAGCAATAGACTTTTAAAATTAAAAATAAAAGGGGCCCAACTAGGTTTTCTTTTACTTCCCCCCAAAAAAAACCTTAGGCGCCGTCACTCGGTCTTCCTTACTCTCTCATTTTTCTCTCTCATTCTTCTCTCTCCTCACACTCGGTCTCCTCACTCTCTCATTCTTCTCCCTCTCTTCCTTCTTCTCTCAGATCCATCCTTTTATTCATCCATGCTAAACTCACCATAAACCCCAATCATCGTTCAAACTCTCTCCTCACACGTCGTTCGTCTGCAAATCTGAGAGAAGCTTTCAATTTTCTCTCTCCTCTTCTTCGTCTTCCGGCGACTTCACGGCGAGTTCAAAATGGCGTCGCACCATTTTCGGGCATCGTTGAACACCGGTGACTTTGTCTCCTTCGTTCGTCGGCCGTTCGTCTCCTTCGGTCGTCGGCCTTCGTCTCCTTCGTTCGTCGGCCTTCGTCTGACGAAGACGGTTCGAATCCCGGCGCTCAGACTAACGGTTCGAATCCCGTTCACCAGATTTGCATCTCCTTCGTCGGCCTTCATCTCCTTCGTCTCCTTGCGTCTACTTTTGTATTTTGTATTTTCTTCATTTTTTTTATTTTCAGTTTAGATCTGATGTTTAGGATTTCTATTTTTTTGTTTTTACTTTTTTTGAATGAATTATTTTAGAGTTTCTATTTTAGTTTAATTTCCATTTTTATTTTGTAATGAATATGATATTTTAGTTTTTGGTATTGGTTACATTTTTCAGATTTGGTGTGTTTCATAGTTTCATTTCTTATAATATCAGATGTAAATGTTGTTGTTATGGGTTTTATTAATTCATTTGTTGTTTGAATGAATTCCAAAAAATCTGGTTGTATAGTTTTCTTTGTGATAATATTGCTTAGGTGAAGTACTGAAGTATATGACATTAGAAATGTATGATTTTTTTTTAAAAAAAACAACCTATTGCTGTTGTTGTTTGGTAAAAACAGCAGCAATAGACTCACATATTGCTGCTGTTGTTTGGTAAAAACTGCAGCAATAGACTCACATATTGCTGCTGTTGTTTGGTAAAAACTGCAGCAATAGACTCACATATTGCTGCTGTTTTTACCAACAACAGCAGCAATATGTTGCTTTTTAATTATTTTTTTATTATTAACACTACCTATTGCTGCGGTTTTGGGTAGGAACCGCAACCTATTGCTGCGCCTTTAATTGCTGCGCTGCGAAAACCGCCGCAATAGGTCACTTAATGACCGCCGCAATAAGCATTTATTCTACTAGTGAATAAAATGTTTGGGCCTCCTAAAATTTAACCTTGGACTTGCTTTAGCTGAATGTCAATTTCGAGCTTTTCGAGCCCAACGAACTCAAGCTCGAGCTATAAGTGTTTTAGACTCGAGCTCGAGCCGAGCCTAATTTGTTAAGCTCGATGAGCTTCGAGCTCGAGCCGAGCCCTATTAAATAAATTTTCGAGCCGAGCCCTATTAAATAAATTTTCGAGCCGAGCCGAGCCTACTCAAGTTCGGTCTCGGTTCGGCTCATTAACATCCCTATCCTCAACTCAAGTTCCACTAGGAACTTAATTACCCCACAATGATAACTCTATCACCGTGCTACTCTCTCACTCACTACACGACTTACTCAAAGTCTTACAAGAGTTCCAACAACTCTTTTCCCAAAATAGAACTTTGATGAAAGAAAAATTCTAATGTCTAGAAGTTTAAGTAAATTACTAGCAACTTGGAACCGACAATGGAACTTATGGATTTTCGTAACACTTTAGCTCAAGAACGTTGGAAAGTGTTATTTGTTATGTCTCAAAGCAGAATACCCATCTCTATTTATAGAGGAGGTGCAAATATCACAAATGAGCGTTGTTCCAAGCCTTTCTCCACTAATTGACTTCGTGCCTCAAAATTTAGGCAGTCAGTTAGTTAGTTGAGTTTTGCTTGGGGAATACTCACCCACAATCCTCACTAACGTCACTTAAGAATCTGTTAGAGATTCTTAAGGGAACGTGTGATATTCTTGCTTGGCACATAAGTAAAAAATATTTCCATAAAATATTTTACTCTTTTTATTTTCTAAAACACTTTTTTTATTTCCATAAGCTTGTACGAGTTCCTTAGTTACTTAATACCTTAATTAACACTTACAAATACTTACATGATTCCTAAAATTAAACTCTTAATTTAGTTTTCATGTATTCACCTCTTGAAGCTTCAACTTTGATGCTTCTTGCCAAGTTCCTCCACAGGAACTCCAGCTTCTCTTCAAGGAACTTTGACATAAATATATGATTGTTGATTCTTGCAACATTTCATGTCTTCCAAATTGACTTCACTTCGTATGTTAGGCTATTAATCAAGGCTCTTTACTGCAAATTCCAACTCAGGAACTCAGCTTCTCTTGACCTTTTTCCAACTCAGGAACTTATAGCTAAAACATACTAAAATGAAACCATTAAATTATTTGTTATGTTGTCAGCATCAAAACACCAAGGGCAACAAAAGGGACTAGACTTCGATAAGAGAAAAGACAATGGAAAAACATGGTGGACTGGTGTCGTGTCTGGTGGCTGGCAAAGGGGTAGGAAGGGATGGCTAAGCTTGGGGAGGAAATAGAATAAAAAACAAAGGAAAAGGGGGGCCAATAAGCAAATGACAGATTGTCATTATTACTTGTTTAACATGTCAATAATGTTGGAACACTGTTATGAGAATGGTAGGTTTATTAGTTGGTATTATTTTGAATTAAACGTTAATTGGAATTAATATAAGAAGGTAATAATAGAAGGGATTATTGTTGTTACTTTTCCTTTTTGTAAAACGGAAGTACTTCCTGCGTTTTTTTTTTTATAATTTGGAGTAAAAAAACATGGGTTTTCTCCGGGCATGATTGTCAACGCATAACTTTAATCATTAATATCTCTAATTACTTATAAGTAGAGCTGTTAATTATCCATGGGTGAGTGGATTATCAACCCACCCACTCCAGATAAATGGGTGAATGAGACGGGTGACGGAGTGGTGGCGGGTGGTGTGGTAGCTGGGCGAGTCGGAGATGGTGAGATTTTTTGACATATAACCCATACCATCACCCGCTCCACCCACCCACACCCATGTCATATTGATATAATATATTAATAAATACTAACATATATAAATGTATATGATAATATATATATACTACATTCATTTCACAATACATGCATCATTTCTATATGGCACACAACCCAAGGGTGAGGAAAGAGAGTGTTGTGTTGCTTTTTAAACCCATGTGATTATGTTTTTAAAGGAGGGAATGTATTGTGAAACAACCAAAAGCAAATAGTGCATGTATTGTAAAATATCCAAAAGAGGAAAGTGGTGCATGTATTGTGAAACGGAGGTATTATATAATTGCCCAACCCAGACCTCTCGTACTAGGGTTGACTCCTCGCAGTTCTCCCTTTAACTTCTTACTCTAACGAGTAAGTGAGTATAAACTACCTATAATACTATATATATTATTATTAGTATTAAATTTTGGCATGTATTTAGAATTGACAATTGATATTTAGTTGCTTTACTGTTAATCGAGTGCTAAATTTTCACTTAATTTTTTTAAATTGTAAAGCATACAAACTATTTTTTCTGGTATTATCCATTTCCCACTCGGCCCACCCGCCCCATCAGTGATTGATGGATGGGGCGGATATGGATGTAACTTTTGGCAGGTGATGGATGGTGTGGATAGGGATTTGGTTCGCGGGTGATGAGGTGAGTTGAGGTCCACCCGACCCATCTCCGACCCATTGTCAGCCCTGCTTAGAAGTAAAAATTGTAATAAGTTGATATTCTGAAAGTATATGTCGAAATAAATCTAAGAAGATCACACATGATTATATTTATTCTTATGTTGAACTCGCAAGACATTGTCAAACGAGAGTTGGTAAAAAATATATAAGTCAAAATATATTAAGTATTTTAAACAGAGGAAATATTATTTAAAACAAAATAAGGAAACGAGAGATGTAAGGCAATTTTTTTTGTTGAGGAATAAGACAATTTTTAAAACTTGCTAACTAATACTCCATCCGTTTTTTTAATTGTTACATTTTATATGGTTGTTTCTTTTTAATTGGTACATTGTTTAAACTTTCCTTATTTGGGGTACTTGGCCCACCGTAAAGTAATACTATTATATTTGTTTTTCTCTTTTTCCACCCAAAATTACTACTTTTTCACTTTTTCCTATTATTTTACATTAAATGGGTCAAAAAATACCCTTTAAAAATTTTAAAAGTGACATTGTCTAAATTATTGTTCGTACAACAATGTAGCAATTAAAAAAACGGAGGTAGTAATCATTAGTTTATAAAGGAAGAAAGTTGGTCAAAGTATATTGGGGTCCGCTTTAGAGTTTCTTCTATCAATCAAAACCAAAAAAGGTTAGTCACTCTCAACAAAACAAAAGCACTTGAAAAGAAGCACCAAAATAGAGGTCACATGTTGGTCGGAAGAGTGAAAAATATCAACATTACTGAATACTGAATACTGAATACTGAATAGTGCTGTCTAATCGAGACAGCCAAGAGAGTGATGACTCCTTTCGTTTCCTATGTGAAGCCAAAGCCAACATGTCCAACCGTAGGACCAGTAGCCATGGGCCGTACATAAATGGCTCACTACTAGGCTTTCATCAATCTAGTCCTACCTAAATCTTATTCTTTTCCCCTGCATATCGACAAATTTTCACTTATATGATCTTTGACTTTTTCTTTGGTTTCATGCAGAAATAGAATTTCAGTTGAAAATACAATATCTTAGCTTGTCTAGGGTTACCAATTTACCATAGGCTACATGGGAAAGGTGGTGCTATATAATACTAAGCGCATCTTTTGGACTTATTTTCAAGAAAATAAGTAAAAATAAAGTTCGGTTCGAAGAAAATAAGTTCGGTTCAAAGAAAATAAGTAAAAATAAGTTCGGTTCCAAAGAAAATAAGTTCGGTTCCAAAGAAAATAAGTTTAGTATACTATAATGTTGTAATTATTATATTTGTTTTCAATATTACTATTAATATTGTTATTATTATTAATATTATAATAACGATGAATTTTTAATTATTTTTTATTTTTTTATTTTTTTTATTTTTTTATATTTTTTTATTTTTTTATTTTTTTATTTTTTTTATTTTTTTATTTTTTCATTTTTTTATTTTATTTAATTTTTTTATTATAATATTTTATTTATTTATTATTTAGTAATTATTATTATTATTATTATTATTATTATTGTTATTATTATTATTATTATTATTATTATTATTATTATTATTATATTCGTTTAAATTGGGCCTTATCTATTTCGATGCTTCTTAATTAAATTATTATTATTATTATTTATTATTTATTATTTATTATTTTATTATTATTATTATTATTATTATTATTATTATTATTATTATTATATTCGTTTAAATTGGGCCTTATCTATTTCGATGCTTCTTAATTATATTATTATTATTATTATTTATTATTTATTATTTATTATTTATTATTTATTATTATTATTATTATTATTTATTATTTATTATTATTATTATTATTTATTTATTATTATTTATTATTTATTATTATTATTATAATATATTATTTATTATTTATTATTTATTATTATTATTATTATTTATTATTTATAATTATTATTATTATTATTATTTATTATTAATTATTTATTATTTATTATTTATTATTTATTATTATTATTATTATTATTATTATTATTTATTATTAATATTATTTATTATTTATTATTATTTATTATTATTATTATTATTATTATTTTTTATTCTTATTATTATTTATTATTTATTATTTATTATTTATTATTTATTATTTATTATTTATTATTTATTATTTATTATTTATTATTATTATTATTATTATTTATTATTATTTATTATTTATTATTATTATTATTATTATATATTATTTATTATTTATTATTATTATTAATATTTATTTATTATTATTCATTATTTATTATTTATTATTATTATTATTATTTATTTATTATTATTTATTATTTATTATTTATTATTATTATTATTATTATTATTTATTATTTATTATTTATTATTTATTATTATTATTATTATTTATTATTCATTATTTATTATTATTTATTATTAATATTATTTATTATTTATTATTATTATTATTATTTATTATTATTATTTATTATTTATTATTTATTATTTATTATTTATTATTTATTATTTATTATTTATTATTTATTATTTATTATTTATTATTTATTATTTATTATTTTTATTATTATTATTTATTATTTATTATTTATTATTTATTATTTATTATTTATTATTTATTATTTATTATTTATTATTTATTATTTATCATTATTATTTATTATTTATTATTTATCATTATTATTTATTATTATTTAGCAAAAATAAGTTCAGTTCAGCAAAAATAAGTTCAGTTCAGCAAAAATAAGTAAAAATAAGTTCAGTTCAGCAAAAATAAGTAAAAATAAGTTCAGTTCAGCAAAAATAAGTTCAGTTCAGCAAAAATAAAATAAGTTCAGTTCAGTTCAGCCAAAATAAGTTCAAAAGAACAGGGCCTAAGCCACATGTTGGTGCAGGACATGAACATCTTGTTCAATATCAAAAGTTCAAAAGACATGAACAATTTAATAGAAGTATGAATGAATGGCTAATTGAATTAGCAATTACTATATTACTACCTCTGTTTTATATATTAATTAAAATAGTGTGATTTTTGCATTCTTTTATTTTGATCATAATTTTTAATTAGTATATAAAACCAAATTATGGTATATAAGATGTATAAAAACTTAAACTCAATGTGTATTTTCAACATATCATCTTTTCATTATTATTATTATTTGATAATTAGAGAAATTAACAGTCAAGTGTGCATTGACAAGTGTACCAGTCAAACTGTTGCAATTAATATCGAACGGAGGGAGTAGCGATTATGTATCAATATGTCATACTTCATATAATATGTAGACTATCTTTTACAGAATTGCACAAAGACATGGGTTAAGGTTAGTCTCAATTTTGTCCAACATGTTTGATAGGAAAAGCTAGAAAGACCTTGAAGGGATGCCTTACTCACCCTCTAAATGTTGATCAGGCTGTTTAATGACTAGTGGCCATTAAAAAGCCTTTTTATTTTATTTTTACTAATTAACTTTTGTTACAACAAACTTGACTTCACTTTTTAGAAGTACATTTGAATATTGCATTTTTAAGCTTTAATTCAGAAGGATAAAGAAGGTCCCGTTCTTTTTGACCGAGAGAAACCGAAGCGGGCGAAATGAATCGAGAGAAACCGAAATTAAGCGGCCGAAATAAAGCGAAATTAACTAAAGCGAAATTAAGCGAGCCGGGCGGCCGTAATTAACTAAGCTGAACTAAAAATAAGTCCAAAAGAACAGGGCCGAAGTGAAAAGTATGTATAACATCACAAGATATACTAACCACCGAATCTAAATAAGTGACACACTTCTCCCCTTATGTGAGAGTTTTTTGGAAGAAGTGTGTCAATTATTCAGATACGGAGAAAGTAATTCAAAGGATACGCTCACTATCATTTAGCATATGTCCTTTTTAACTAATTTTAACATATTTTAGAAAATAAAAATCTTGGTGAATTCTAATAAGTGTAACTCACAAACGCCATAAGTTTTAATAATATCAAAATAGTTCATAAGTCAAATTCAGCCAAATAAAGTAGTTTTTAATTGTAGATGGGACAAGAGGCAATTTATAGAAAAAAATATCTTGTTTCACCAACACTATTTTTGTGATAAGTGCCAAAAAATTATCCCGTGCTACCAAGACAAAAGGACGTTCCATTGAATTATTAATAAGCAAAACAAAATGATAACTAAGTGGGAGCTCATCAATGGTAGATTTCACCTTTTAGAAAGTTGGGGGTTCGATTCTCATTACCTCAAACTTTAAAATTGACTATATTTTTTTTTTTGATCCAAACGAGGCATAAAAACCAAAATAATACAAAAGAGTAAGAAAGAAAAAACTGTAGCTAACCTATAACGAAACAAACAAAAATAGAACTAAGGGGGAAGAAGACGGGGGATTGCCACCCCTCTAAAATCTTCATCAATAATGGAGCTAAGCCCAACAGGTGCAGAGGAGAAAATGATGGTAGGGAGGAGTTGAGAAACTCCGTGATTGGCAAGCCAATCTGCAGCTCGATTTCCTTCACGATACACATGTATAATGTTCACTTCCCAATCCTCCTGTTGGATCAGATATATGCAATGATTTAGCATGTGTGTGCATTCATTCCTACCCGCCTCTTGATTGTGAAGCATTTGTACACATGCTAGGTTGTCTAGCTGGACCATCAACTTGCTTATTTTCAGCTCACGAGCAAGCTCTAACCCTTTAGTTAGCGCCATGACCTCAGCCTTAAACGCAGTGCAATACCCGAAGTTCAAAGAGAGAGTTGAGATAAAAACCCCCACAATGATCCCGCAAAATTGCGCCACCCCCCACCGGTCCTGGAACACCCTTAGCAGCCCCATCGGAGTTTAGTGCATACCAATCCATGGGCGGGTGTTTCCAAGAGATTCCCATCTCCATTTTTGTACTCGACTGCAAATTCTTCTTCCTAAGACAAGCATTCTTATCGATACCACGACGAGCTTCATTGTATCTCACATGAATGAATCCCCCAATATCTTGCGATACATGTTGATTTCTTCCAAATGTAATGCTATTTCTCCATCTCCAAATCCACCAAATAGAAACACAAAATAGAGTAACCCATATAGGATAGCCTTCTTTGTCTTGGTGTTGCAAATTCGTTGTGAGCCACACCTTCAATGGTTGATCATAGAATTCCCGCGAATCAGCAGGGCCCCCTAGTTTGGACCAAACCATTCGGGCTGTTGGGCAGTCCCTAAGTATGTGAAGGGTTGATTCCTCCTCCGCTCCACAAATGTAACACTTAGAATTCTCGGCCATTTTGCGTCTGAACCTCATTGAATTCCCAAGGATACGATCATGGCACGCTATCCATAAAAAAGCTCGAATTCGTTGCTGAATTGGTGAAGTCCAAATAAGATTCCAACAATCATCATCCACTGAATCACTCAAATTCTGCATAATGCTCAGCGAAGACTTAATGGAAAATTTGCCTTTAGTTCCCAACCGCCAATATAATAAGTCCCCATACTCAGTGTTCTCTCGCAATTCAAAGGATTGAATCTGCTTCAAAGCATCCGGAGGAAGGTATTCAGCGAATGAATCCCATTTCCAACCTTGTAATAGGTCCCACATATCACTTACAGTGGCTCCTAACAACTTAGCAGGAATAGGTTGAGTAGCTAATGAAGAGAGAGGTGTTTTAGTAGCCCACCTATGATCCCAAAATAATGTACGTTGGTCATTACTCACTGCTACTTGCATCCCTTCACAAAGAAACTTTGCATTCTCGAAAATGCCCTTCCAAACATTCGACATTCCTTGTTTGGGAGTAAACATGTCAATGTCGCATCTCCCCTTACAATATTTGGCACGCACAACACGAGCCCACAAAGAGTTTGGTTAAACTAGGAGGCACCAGCCTAGTTTAGTTAGAAATGCAGCATTAGACCGACGAGCCGAGGGAATAGCGAGCCCGCCTTGGCTTTGGGGCTTTTGTAGAGTCTCCCAAGAGAGAAGATGAATAGCTCGTTTTTCATCCGAGCCTCCCCAAATGAATCTTCGCACTCTTTTGTCAACATCATCACAAATCGTTCTTGGTAACTTCGCTGTTTGCATTGAGTAATTCGCCATAGTTGACAAGGTAGATTTAGCAAGTGTGATGCGACCCGCTAAAGATAAATATTTAGTTTTCCATCCCACAAGTTTCCGGTCAATCTTTTCACAAATGTGGCTGAACGTCTATCTCGTGACCCGACTTGTAATAGTCGGCATTCTGAGGTACATTCCTAAGTCATCCGTATGTTTAGAGCCTGACTGATCGCCACTTGCTGATCTATGGGAACATTTTTTGAGAAGAAGACCCTCGATTTAGGCAAACTTATTTTTTGGCCCGAGGCAAGACAAAACTTGCGTAGACATTCATGCACAACCTGGGCTTGATTCACACTTGCTTCAGCAAACAAGACAATGTCATCCGCGAAGAAAAGATACGATAACATTGGACCATTTCTACTGGCATAAATTGGTTTCCATCGTTGCTCTACAATTGCTTCCTCAATAGTTTGATAGAGACGTTCCATGCACATGACAAAAAGATATGGAGCGAGAGGGTCTCCTTGTCGAATTCCCCGACTAGGCCTGAAAGATTCAGTAGGTTCTCCATTTCAAAGCACCTGAAGAGATGAAGTGGTAATACACTCCATAATAACATTAACCAGCAGAATGGGAAGATTCATTTATTGCAAAGTATCTCGAATGAAAGTCCATCGAATGCGGTCATAAGCCTGCTCAAAGTCGATTTTTATCGCGGAAAAATTGATAAGAGCAGTCCAAACTATGGGCATTCTGCCATTTTCACTCCCAACTAAAGATTATTTCTGAGCAGTCCCAACTATGCATCATTTTTTGCCAAAATTGGTCCCAGTTGACTCATTACCTGTTTAACATGTTAATTTATTTTTAAAAAACTTTCTTAAGTCAGTTTCCACTTTCTTCTTCCTCTTTCTCTCTCCTATCTCCTTCCTTCCCCTGCCACTCCCTGCCCCCCCTCCCCCCCCCTCCCCGACCACCCACGAAATTCCCTCCCCTCCCCTGCCACCCACGAAATCCCCCCCCCCTCGGGCCTCCCATGCCACCCACGAAATTCTCTTCCCCTCAAAAAAATAAAAATCCTGGAATTGATATCTTTATGTTCTTAATTATTCGCATGGTGCAGCTTCCTAAATCAATGCATTTGCTAAGTTTGCTTGCATAAAGCTCCTTGATGGCTGGTAGTGGATATATTCGAGGCTGCTTCTAGGTCTTTACTCATTATCTCGTCTTCACTCTCCAATGTAATAAATCGGAGATTTTCGGAAGGAAGCGGTGATAAATTTGTAATGGGGTCTTGTATGTGACAGGGGATAACTTCTACTCCATAGGACCACTGCACCTTATAATTGTTGACTAAAAAAAACCCAGTTGACAACATCAAAATACAGTCTAAAACTCAATTGCATTACTAGAAATTCACACAATTTAAAGATTAAACATTCCATACCATCACATACGACAAAATTTTCACCCACATAACACTAATCTTTAAACCAACAAAAAAAATCAACAAATTCCCATAAACAGTAGGTCTAAATTAAATTCAACCCACTAATAACTAAATCAATACTTTCAATCAATCAACAGGTCTAAATTGAAACATACCCATCAAAGAATACCCACAAAAAATTATGATTTTCCTGATTGAATCATACTAATTTGGAGTAAAAAGACGATTGATTTAGAATTTACCTTCATCCCGAAGGCCCCACCACCATACTCCACTTGAGACTCTAATCTCTTCAACTCTGCCTCGTCTAATAGGTCACCATCTCAAACCTTCAATTCTCTGTTTTTTTTACTGGGTGTGTGATTGGAGGAGAGAGAAAAGAGACTCGAAGAGAGGGGAGAGATAGGGGACTTGACTTTCACTTGGTTTTGGTTGGGGTTGTGTGTTGGGTGGTGTTGAATAGGTTGTAGCAAAAAAAAAAGAAAAAACGCGTTTTACCTGTTGTATCAGGTCATTAACCTGCTGGGACCAATATTGGCAAAAATGATGCATAGTTGGGACTGGTCAGAAATAATCCTTATTTAGGACTGAAAATGGCGGAACGCCCATAGTTGGGACTGTTCCTATTAATTTTTCCTTTTATCGCCATATAACCTTTTTCTCCTTGCTTTCTTCTCATAGTATGCATAACTTCTTGCATGATGACAATATCATCAGTAATTTATCTTCCAGGAACTAAACTCGATTGATTGTATTAGAGATAAGACCTGGCAAGATGGGTTTGAGTCTGTTAACAATCACTTTAGTGATGATCTTGTAAGCAACATTACAAAGCCCTATGGGTCGAAATTGTGCCGCCAGTTCCGGGTGTTCAACTTTAGGAATTAAGGCTATGAAAGTATCATTTAAATTTGCCGGAATTCCCTTCCCTTCCAAAATATCAAGAGCCAACGAAAAACGTTCTGCGATACCAAGTCCCAATTCTTTTGGTAAAATAGCGCTTGAAACCCATCCGGCCCCAGAGCCTTCAAAGAGTGCATCTGAGTGATGACCATATCTATTTCAACTTTAGAGTATGGTTTGGATAAAGCGTCCCAATCCCTTCTAGGAAGCTCCGGGAAGATGTCGTGAGGAACTGCCAATATATCCCCATCCCCTTCCTCCGTAAACAAGCAAGTGAAAAAATCCACAAAATGGTTTTTGACCATCTGTTTATCATGCAACCAATTACCATCACGATCTTTGACGGCTGCAATGCTGTTTCTCCATCTGTGAACAAGGGCGCTAAGGTGATAAATGTTGTATTTCTATCACCATCACTAAGCCAATCCACACGTGATTTTTGATATCATAAAATCTGTTCTTTATGTAGAACATCATCCAATTCTACTCTCAACTTTGCTTCTAATTTGATTAAACCACGATCCTTCCGAGAAGAGAGAATCTTTTGAATACCTGCAATTCGCACAAGAAGAGCTCTCTTTTGGATGAAGATGTTGCCAAAGATTTCTTTATTCCAGTTTTAAAGATCTTGAGCAAGCGAAGCCAGAGTTGGAATTAAATTGGTATCCTTGCGCCATTTATCAGCCACAAACGACTGAAACTTTTCATGAGTGAGACATGTAGCTTGAAACTTAAAGGGTCATTTAACTTCATGGAGGGGAATGAAGCCATTCGGAGTTATGAAAGAGAGGCGGTGATCGATTGGATAGCGAGGTAGGTGACGAAGCTTCGCATTTTCAAACATCAAACCCCACGGGCCATTACATTAAGCCCGATCCAAGTGCCCACTTTGTCTGGTCTTAGGAGATAAACAGCGCGCCCAGGTATGTTGTGGCCCAGAGAAGGCAACTTTAATTAATTCAAGATCATCAATCCATGAATTAAAATTGTGAGATCTTCGAGTAGTTTCTCGACATGAGTTACTTCTTTCAGAGGGAAAGCGAGTTTCATTAAAATCGCCTGCTAAAAGCCACGGTTCCTTCATATTTTCCGCAAAAATCTCAGTTCATGCCATAAATCTTGTCTTTTTGAAGGGTCTGGGCTGGCATAGATAGCAGTAAAATACCACGGAGTAGCCCCTACCCGAGTGATATTCATAGTTATAAACTGATCATGCTTAATTATAGGTTCGACAATAATCACTTGCCTCCAATAAACCCAAATACCACCTGAGAAACCCACAACATCAACTCTAGTATGACCAGAGAAGCCCAAGATAGAAGCTATCTTTTCAGCTTGCTCCCCTCCCATGTGAGTTTCGACCAAAGCAATAATAAAAGGCTTATTTCTTTTAACAATTTTTTTTAAAGCAGCCAAAAAGGCTCTACTTCCCGCCCCTTGAACATTCCAAATTAAACAGGAAATAGGCAGGGTATTATGGATGTTACTTGGAAGTCTATCAACCATATCAACAGGAGAATGAGTTAATGAACTTACATATGCTTGGCTGAGCAAATTCATGAGACGATTTATCTCATTGGGGAATGACATCATTACCACCAATTCCGGAGACTCCGAAGGTGGCTCTATCCACGACTGGAAGATCACTTCCACTTTGTGAACCAGGTGGTTCATCATTACCAAGTATGAATTCTCCATCTCTTGGCCTACGAACATTCTCGGGGGGGATGTGAAGCAGGATAACATTCGGAGGGTGGGAATTCATTGGAAAGGTGGCTTGGCTGATGAGGCATTGGTGTTGGTTCGACATGGCTTATTTGTGCTTGAGGAAACTGGTTGATGGCTTGAAACTGGATGAACGAATTTTCTTTGCCTAGGGTCGAGATATGAGATGGCTTAGGGTTTGATCGAGTAGTCGCATTAGTGTTAGTTTCCAAAAGGGCTTGTTTCCTTAAAGGATTAGGATTCTGGCTCTGTTTAGATAGATTATTTTTTTAACTTAGAATTTATTCCATATTTTTTTATTTGTGGAATCAATATCTTTTCCTAAAGTAAATGGCAGAATTTCTGGCGCATTTGGGTGGGAATCTTGTGATGAATCAGCAAGATTGACAGTTTTATGAATCATAGACTCCTCTAGGCATTCAATGTCTTCCTCCATAGTAGAGATAATATTTTCCTTTTCCCGATTTTCCTCAACTAAAAACGAAAATCTCGACCCCTCTCCTTGATTTTTGCCTCTTTGACTTGCTCCAGCTCGCGGGGATGCGGGTTTTGAATTTTGAAGTGGCAAGGGATTGGATTTCGCCTGCTGGGGTGGTGGCTCCACCGCTGGCGGCTTTCCAGTAGTCACTGGATGTTTCTCCAACCTTGGAACTCGCTTACGAACTGGCTTCTTCACCATCATCCAATCTCCAAAGTTTTCCTCTAACTCTGGTCTCTTATTTTGGTTTGCATCACTTTGGTTCTCGTGATTTAACTTGGCCTCTTGTTCTATCTCTGAACCTTCAATAGTTATCAACGATGGGCAATCTTTATTGTTATGACCCCAACACCCACAGTTAAAACAAATCATGTGCAATCCTTCATACTGAATTTTCCAAAATCTTCCTTTTAGCCAGAATTTAGATAACAAAGGCTTTGACAGATCAATTTCAACACTCAATCTAGTAAATTGCCCTCTTTCAGCTTTGGAAGTAGTTTTATCAATTCGTAGGACCTTACCTATCTTTGATCCTATCTTGTGTAAGAAATTACTGTCAAACACTAGTGGAAAAAAAGATAAGGGCTGCGGTGCAAGGGCTGCGGTTTATTGAAAACCGCAACCCTTAATGTGAAGGGCTGCGATTTTTGGGCTAACCGCAGCCCTTTAAGATAAAGGCCTGCGGTTTAGTGCTAACCGCAGCCCTTAAGGGGCCTAAATATGTAATAAACTATTAAACTCCCCCTTCAATCTATTCCCACGGCCCACGCACTAACTTAAATTTCTAAATCGTCTCACCTTCCCCTCTCTCTCTAACCTCTCCCTCTCTCCCACAGCCGCTCCAACTCCGGCGACGCTCTACCGGCGACTCCAAAAACCATGCGTGTTCCTGCAACTTCAACAACAACTCCGACATGCCGGCAACGACGCCGGCCAAACTCGGACTCGACGGCGTCCGAGATATTCGGGCTGCTATGATTTCCATTCGGCTTCTCCCTCTTCTTCCCCATTCGGCTCCTTCATCTTCTTCACTCTTATTGTTCAATCCTCTCCAATTTTCCCTCTATCCTAGGGTTTTCAGGTGAAGTATTTGGGTTCGTTTCTTCAACACCTTCCTTCTCCATCCGAAGCAGCGTGTGAGAGCAGCGAAGCCGTCGAAAAATGGCGGATGCAGCGAAGCCTTCCTTCTCCTCTCGCCGTCTTCTATTCCCTTCCTTGCTCGAGTTCGTCCTTCATTTCCTTTTTTTTTTTTAATATTAACTAATTATGATCGATGATTATAAAATTCACTGTTTGATTTTTATCTTTATTTGTTGCCGATTCCATGGATTGAATTTAATTTTGTGTGATTTAGTTTGAGTTATGTTTACATTTTGTGTCGATTGACGAATTGATGCTGATTTTTGTGTTTAATTATTCCTGATTTTGGTGATTGATCTTTGATTTTTGTGTTTAATTATTCCCGATTTTGGTGATTGATGATTCTAGGTCTTGATTTTTGGTTGAGCTTGTGTTATAGCAGATTTTCTGGTGATTAAGCTTCTCATATTGAATTTGTTGCCTGAAATTATTGTTTTAGAGTTTTGATTATGATGTATGTATCTATGAACTTAACTACTCCTTTGTTTAAGAGTATGTGGAACTTTAGTGTGGGAAAAAGAGTCCCTATTTCTGTGAGTTTTCGTTGTCTGTTTCATGTTCTTTGAATATTGTTATGAACCTGTAATGGAGGTAATGCACGAATAATTTTTTTGAGCTGTCTTTAATCATGTTATTTTAATTTTACATTGGATTCATATATGAAGGTGTCGTTTTTTCCTCTGCTTTGCCCAAATACTCTTGGAAATCTTGACTTGTGATTCGTTGTAACAGGCTTACTGATTAAGCATCTTTGAAAGCCTTTAAGAAGACTCTTGAGGAGGGTGCCTTTACCTTCGTAATCGGTATGGTTAATTGTTATTCTAGTAAAAAAATTGTCGTTCCTTAATTTGAAGTGCACTTTCCAATTCCATATTCAATCTATTTTGGAGGGGAGGAGGAGAGGACATGCAGTGGAAAGTGTATTCCTTTTTTAAGTAAGAAACGAGAGAATTATGTGAGGTATATGTAATTTTTGGCATTCATATACGGTATGGTTAGTCTTCTTCATCCTTTGTTTGCTTGTCCAATTTTCTCTTTTATATCACTTACCATTATCAAAGAAAAATTTGAAGATAAGATTAGTTCATTCAATTGTTTAGGTTTGTAAGGTATGTGTGGGGTTACACTATCCAAAGTTACGCTACCAAAGATTCATTCTTGTGTTAGTTTCTATAGTTTCAATTCTTACGCACATTAGCTACCTCCCGTTTTGAAAGCTTATTTTGCTAATATCATCATACTTATATGGGAGATTGGCGGTCAAATTCAACTTGTATATATATGTAGATCATAGTGGTAAGCGTGATGAATCGAGATTTCTAGGATATATATGTAGATCATAGTGGGAGCCGTACATCGTATTCTTCATTTTTTAGTTTGATCAACATGTATTAATTGGCCTATAATTTTGGTTGGAAATTTTTTTCTATAATGTTCTTTCTTTATGCGGGCATATTTTCCTACCATCAATCAATCGGAAGGTACGCCCTTGAAAATTCAAGACATAAAAGGGAATGAATGGACATTTCAGTTCAGATTTTGGCCAAACAATAACAGTAGGATGAATTTGAAGAATATAGTGTAAGTTGATACAAGTATATGCTACGCCCCCCGGCCTCCCCCAAGAAAAATACCATGTTTTCGTTTAAATATTTCTCAAATGCCTTTTGTATCATCATTTCGTTGTTTTGATGTATTGAAGATTTGAAATGCCCATATATCCTTGCTATTTGTGAGATGATGTAATAAAGTTGCTTTTGTTAAGAATGAGCATGAGTTATTGAACTGTAGTTTTAACATGTATGGTGCCTACAATGCAATTAAGCGTGATGTCAGTTGGGTGTAGTATAGCAAAGTAACACTACAAGTTACACATAAAGACTGACTCACTAGATTATTGGTAGACAATGAAAATCTAGGACCATTCTTACGTTATCCTAATGCTCTCTCAAGTGCCACCGTAGTAATTAATTTACTGTCTATACATCGGCACTCTTTTAGTGAAGTAATCGTTATGCCATATAGATCGGTTAAATTTTTTTGTCCTAAGCGCATAATTGAGTTTTAACTCTACATTCTTTCGGCTTTGGAGCGGGAGAGGGACAGTTTGTATCTTTTTCCGGTTTGGTTTCTTGATATCTCGAGATAGCATACAATCTTTTTAGAGACATTTAACGGTAGAACCTTGGGTGAAGCTAAGATTGTCATCGGAGAATTGCATCATAGCCCAATGGTCTACAAGGCACGAACATCGGGTTGGAAGCTACCTGTACACACACCCTCCCACAACCCCGCACACACGCACCCCCTCCCACGGCCCTGCACACACACCCTCCCATCCACGGACCCCCTGCTCCACGGCCCCCCCAACCTATTGCTTGTAGCCCCCCCCCTACACAACCCCGCACCCACCCCAATTCCACGGACCCCTCCTGCAGCACACGCCCCCCCGCACCCCTCGCACCCCCTCCCACGCCCCTCGCACACACACCCCCCCACAACCCCGCACATACACCCCCCTCCCACGGCCCCCTGCACACCCCCCTCCCACGGCCCCCGCACACCCCCTCCCACAATCCCCGCACATACACCCCCTCCCGGCCCCGCACACACACCCACCCCCTCTCCCTGCACACACATCCCTCCCATGCCCCCCGCACACACACCTCCCACGCACGGACCCCCTGCTCCACGGCCCCTCATCCCCTACACAACCCCGCACGCCACCCCCCATGCACAGAGCCCCCTGCTGCAAACACCCCCCGCACCCCTCGCACCCCCTCCCACAACCCCTACACACCCCCCCATTCTTATTTTCTTCATTCTTATTTTTTAATGTTGTAATTTGATTTCATTTTGATTTGGAAAATGTGAATACATGTTGATGAATTGGATGATGTTAATGTCTTTTGGATTATTTCGGTGATAATGTTTGCATGTAATAATTTGTAAAATGAGTTATAGTATGATATTCTGTTGGGAGTGTGGTGAATCTTGGTGTTTTCTTGATGGTAATTAAGTTTTAGTGTAATCTCGCTCTGATGTGTAATATTGGGAGTTGTAAAGCTGTAATTGGACTTGAGATACTAGGAGAAGTGCTTATGTGATTCTCGTTGTTCTAAGTTATTAGATCGGTCTGAAGTTCTTTTTCGGATTGTTTGGTTAATTATAAGACATTTTTGCGGAACTATTGTACGACGATGATAAATGTTGCCTTACAATGTGTTAAGATAGAGAATTTGAAGAGAAATGAAGGGAGGATAGAGTAATATATTTGTTCTTTTGGAGATGGATTGGGGAAAGAGGAGGGAGTACATAAGACCACTTCTCCCTTATCTCCTCTTTAGTCCCATTCTCTCGCTTTCCTTCGACCTTCGGTTCCCTTTCCCTCCACCATTATTTTCCAAACGCACAGTTGAGAACTTTTGAAGGAACATGCAGACAATTTATTGCGAAATGTGAATGGTAGACTTGTATTAGCTGAATTGTGATATCGTTTAATTGGGTGGATTTGTAGGAATTAGGATAGAAGAATTCTATGTATGCATTAATGCAAGCTCCATTGGTGACATGGAACATTGTACTCTGCTGTGTTGCCTCTCCTTTTACCTCCATGCTATTGTTTTTTTTTCCTCCATGTTGATGTTTTTAGTTCCCGTTCTTCTTGATTTAGGTACAAAGCATGGGGTTCTCTTCTTGGATTTCAGTTGGCAGAGAGAGACATCATAGTGGCTTGCCTTGACTATAGGTAAGGAGTTTATACATAACCATAAGACATTGATTTATATTCTTTGATATGTTTAAAGATCACACTTTTAGTTTATACATTGATTTATATTCTTGATATGTTGATAATGGATATATCTTTCTTACGTGGAAAGTTCATTTGTTAATAGCATGATACATGGTTATAATGCTTTTCAGGGTGCGTTGCGATGCGAGTATACCATGGCTAATATTATTATTGGAGATGGTGTGAAGAAACCAAAGGAGACAGGGTTAGAATTCTTTTTCCGATTATGTTTTAGAAATTAGAACCCTTTTATCCGAAGTTGATTGTTCGAGGATGAACCTTATTTATCCCCCTTTTCCCCTTAGTTGAAGATGATTGTTCGAGGAATTAGTATGGGCATTGTAGCCCCTTTGGGATCATGGTACTGGTTTTATTGAATTGTTTTGACCTTGATTGTTTGCTTCATGCATAAAGTTGGTGAATATTAGTTAGTTATTGATTTTTGTGGGATTTCTTGGCCTAATATGCATCAAAGTGGTTATTTTAGGACTTTAATTGCTTGATCCATGGATAATGAAGTGGTTATAGCTTGATATTTGTGTGATTTATTGGCCTAATAAGCAATTAAGTGAATGTTTTCATGGGTTTTTTGTCCATTGATTCATGCAAAAATATGGTGGTATAATGTAATTGTATGCATTTAGTGTCATCAAATATAATTTGACAAACTATTATAATCATCTAAGTTTGTTGATTCATTTTTAACTATATTTGGGATAAGAAGAGAACATTTTAGGCTATTTTCGACCATTATGAACCTTTTAACACATTTAGGATCATATAATGTAATTTGGCCATATATTTGGCAATAATAATTAGTTTACAAACAATTAGGCTTATATAACATCATTTATTTGTTTCTAAGTACATTTTGAGTAATTAAAAGGCCGTTTTAGGACATTTTCGATTATATAGGAAAATTTTACGCATTTAGGATCATGTAATATAATTTGATTATACATTTGATAATAATAGTTAGTTTACAAACTATTAGAGTCATTTAACTTTATTTTTTATTATTTATTATTTATGATTAGGTTTACTTGCTTTGGATGTATGTTAGGATCATATAATGTATTTATGGTAGTTGAACTTATATGTAATCATTTTATACCAAAAAATCAATATAAGAATCACTAAAAGAAAATCTTGACTAGTAATAATTTGGTGGTTGTTCTTTGTCAATGGTGAGAATCATGTTATAGCCTTAAAGGTCCTAATAGCTACTTTGGTGGTGGAGAAAGAGGATAATCTAAGGATGCCGGGTCCTCTTGCTCCATATCCTACACCTCCGTTACCTTTCACTCCACCACCCCGCGGAACCCCACCCCCACCCGGCGCCCCCTGCTACCCCCGTCGCCCCCCTGCACACCCCTAGCACGGCCCCACCCCGGCTTCCCTCCCCCTGCCCCCACCCCCTGCCCGGACTCCTGCCCAGGCACCCCCGCTGCCCCTGCCTTGCAACCCCCGCTAGCCCCCCACCCCACCCAGGCGCCCCCCTACCCCCCTGCTTACACCCCTAGCACAGGCCCAAGCACCCCTGCTTCCCTCCCCTGCCCCCACCCCTGCCCCCCCCCCGCCGCCCAGCCCCGCAATCCCCCCGCTAGCCATTTGTTTAGCCATTTGTTGTTGTATTGTAAGGTGCCATGTACTTACAACATCAACAAATTGAAAGTTGTTCTTGTGGAGTGGGTCGCACGCTTTGTAGTACTTGCATAGATATAGTTTCAACTCCAAATTATAGCGGTTTTGGTTTTATTTGCCGGGTTCTATCATCTCTAGAAAAGTTGCTTTTGAGGGATTCGGATGCGATCTTGGTGGAGTTGTTGTAATGTCTTCATGTTTGTTCTTTGGTTGGTTATTTTTTGATGGTTGTGATCCTGCTCATATATTGCAATTCGAACATTCGAGGGCAGCCTCGAACTAATGTAATTTAGTTATTATTTTCTCTATATTCGTGTAAAAAACATAATTTATAATGAAAAATGATACTTATATATATATATATAACTATTTGGGAACATTTAGGACAAAAAAATTCAAAAAAAAAAAATTTTATTTTTTATTTTTTTTGGGTCACAAATTTGCGGTTTTTGGAAAAACCGCGGCCCTTAGTGGGTTAAGGGCTGCGGTTAAGGGCTAAAACCGCAGCCCTTAACTCACCAAGGGCTGCGGTTTTGGCCCTTAACCGACCCTTAACCCACTAAGGGCTGCGGTTTTTCCTTGACCGCAGCCCTTAACGCGCTAAGGGCTGCGGTTAACAACCGCAGCCCTTCCTAAATGTCAAGGGCTGCTAGTCTAATGGCTGCGGTCAAAAAACGCAGCCCTTGGGCCCTTTTTGACCGCAGCCCTTGGGCTTTTTTCCTCTAGTGAAAATACTCAACCGAGAGATTGGGTATGCGCACCCAAGCAGTGAGGATTTTTATGGGAGCTTCATCCGGGATGAAGGGAACCCATTTGCGAATCGTTAAATAATTATCTTCAATCATCCATGGACCCTGAGTTAGAACATGCTGATAATCCTCCAGATTAGTGAACCTTGCAATGTAAAACTTACATCCAATGTCTGTGAGAGTCATGTCCCCTTTCAAGTTCCATTTCTTCTTTAATCTGCGCATCAGGGCCATATAACCAAGCTTTCCATTGAACATTTTGAGGATTAGCGCAGTACGCCAGGGCTTCCTCATTTGAAGTTTTTCCTCTTTTGATAGTAATATTGCAGGGCATTGAGCATTCTCTTTGAATTCATCAGGGGCACAATCATCATCCGATACATCCTCCTCTTTAATTTGGAATTGTTCTGAGCGATTTTTAAAGTACGAAAAATTTCGGTGATTGAGCATATCTTTGAATGATGGGTGGGGATGGGAATGACCAGGGGGTTGTACTTGGTAGGGAGTGAACTAGATTTCGTGGGACAAAGCATCCACCATGTTCTCATCAGTTTCATGATTTGGCTCGAAGATCCAATTTGTAATTTTGCGCTTGAATTTTTTGTTTGAGCGAATGAGTTGCTCTTTCTCTTCAGTAGAAGAGAGGTTTTCTTTTATTTTCTCCATCATTAAAAAAAAAATTGACTATATTGTAGTTATTAATTTTCATTTAGGGTAAATACTTGGTTATCAATTTGAATTGGGGTCTCCTAATTGTGAAAATAGATCCTCTAATATCATTCCATTTCTTACAAGATGTGCCTTCTAAAATTTATGCCCATGAGCCCATCAAATCCCTAAATAAAAAAAGGACCTTAAGTACTTTTTTTTAAATATTCAATTTAGATTGAGCAAGTAGTTCTAGAAAATTATTAGTCAGTTTTCCATATTCACCTGTTAATACCTAGTACTCCCTTTCTTGCTTAAAAGACTTTTTATATGTTTTTTTTAAAGTCAAATCTTATAAATTTATCCTCATATTTATATCATTCAATTTATTATAGGGTGTGCCTTCTAAGATTTGAAAGACTCCAACAAGAGCATTTTGGTAATCTAAGTTGGTACCAAAGTCAAGTTGGTACCAAAATTTTTCTTTAGTACTAAGTAATAGAGTTCATTTCGTACAAAACTACTTGATACCAACTTATTATGGAGTAGCCAAAGGAATCCAACAATTAGACACCATACCATAGTCACATTCTCGTTGGTGGCAGCAAAAAATTGCATTTCAATATGATACAAGTGGAATAGCGATGGAGCCTTAACTGATAGGAATTCACTTGATATTGGGAATTGGAATTTGGTATCATGTGCTTCAAATAGGGATTGAAAAATGAAATGAACATTGCTACGAATTATGACAAGGTGTATGAAAGAATGAGAGCATATTGTGTTGATAATTAGGAGCACCAAAAAGGCAACAACCATGAGGATTTACTATTTCATGGCACTCTCTCCTCTATGAGGAATTCCTCGTAAATGGGGGAAAAAGCTTTGAGGACCTTTAAGTAATGAGGATGGAGGAGAGAAACAAGAGAATCATCCAAATATGGAGGATTCACTATTTCGGCCAATGTGCCAAGAGGTGAGGACAAAGTGATTTTTCCTTTTTTTTAGTTCCAACTTATCATATTTGGTGGGCCCAAAGCAAGAAAAATATGATTTTCCATCATAACTTATTCCTAATTATTAATTTTGAGGATCCCCATAGTTGGGGAAAAAATGTAAGGAAATCCTTTAGAAAAGAGGATGTAATAAGAAGGAGAGAGAAAGAGAAAGTGAGGTGTAAGAAGGAGAGATAAAGACTATGAGGCTGGGGATTTCCTCATGAGTGTCCATGCTCTTAGGAGGTGGATTATTGTCTCTTGAGAACGCGTACAAGATTGTAGTCCAGGAATTTATAGATTAGATAATTCATGTGATTTTTATTGTTAGATACTATTCCCTCCGTCTTTTTTTTACTTGTTATATTTCATTTGTGGTACTATTTATATGATAATTTTGACCTTCTTTAATTTTATATAGGTAAAGAAAAACATGGTCATACGAGATCTTATTTGATTACTCTCAATTTGTACTTTCCAAAAACAATAATAACTTTTATAATTTTCTTTATACAAATCAAGATATTAAGGTTTGAAGTTGTGTCTCAAAAAATGGAAAAAACAGAATGTAGTAACTCTAATATAATCCAAATATCATATCATATAACTAATATATAAAGTACAGTCCAAAAGCTAGTGCACGAGGTCATCACAATTGGCGTCTAGATGCCATTTGTCGTGCTTATTAAGTGTCTCATCATTTTTAAATATAAATAGAGTTCCAAATCAACACAAATACATATATAGAGTTTAGGATAAAAAGAAATAGAGTTTCATTTATAATAAAAATTTATAGTATAGCAAATCGATTATAACTTTAATATATATTTCGAATAACTATAATTTTTGTACCATTGAAAAGTATTTTAAAAATACTTTAAAACAAGATCAATTTATAGTATCTTTCAACTCTATATTAAAGTAAGGTATAAGTAGAAATATTTGTTATAGTATCATATTAAAGTATAGTACACGAGGTCACATATTTGGCGTCCTTATTAGACGCTATTTGTCACGTTTATTAAGTGTCATGGCATTATTTTTAAAGATAAATAGAGTTCTAAATTAAGTAAAATACATACATAGTGTTCAGAATAAGAAGAAATAGAGTTTGGCCTGACTTACAATGAAAAACTTTATAGTAAATCGATTATAACTTTTGATATATATTTCGAAAAATTATAATTTTTGTACCATTAGAAAGTAATTAAAAAGTACTTTAAAACTAGATCCAGTTACTCCCTCTGACATAGGGAAAACTAGGTCGTTACTAGTCTCCTAAAGTCAAACAAAACCTAACTAGACTACTAAACTAAGTAAAGTGACAAGCAAGGGTCATTCTTCCACAAGGACTAAGGAGCACCAATATGTGTTAATTTAACAATAAGTTAGGCCGAAGAAATCGTCAAGTTTTGGTTAAACTAAGGGTATAAACTATTGAAATCAAATTAGGAAAAGCACTAGGAATGGAAAAACACCACAATCATAGTTCACATCCAACAACCGAGTAGAGATATAGGGATTGACATGTATTGGGGATATGCAAAGGGAACAAACAAACCTAAACACCTCTAAAATCGTTGTTAGGGAGTTTAGAGTCCTAATTACGGCAACAAAACCTATATTTCGAGGTGTTACCACTTAACTAGGCCAAGTTAGGAATTGAAATCAAACCCAAGTTAATAACAATCAACAAGTGATGTATATCAACTAATCAATCAATCATGAAGGTCAACCACATAAAAGTAAACCATTAAATGGACAACAAAAGGATCAAAAGGTGATGAAGCTCACATCAACTAAGTCACCAATCAACATCAATGATTGAAATTGCACAAATCCCAAACATAACTAACCCAATAAACTCGATCTACTCATGAAAATAGGATGCAAACAATGATTGGGCTACTCCTAATCCTAGTTAATGAACTACTCACTACCCATTATACTACCAAACATCCTAAACATGGAAAAACTAGCAATAAATCACCAATCTAAAAATAGCAAAAACCAAAAATCAAGACTTTAAAGCAAAAACAAAACAAAATCTAGTGAACAAACAAGAAGAAATTAGGAAAAGATGAAAACTTTAATCTAGATTAACTATTAAACATGAAGATTAAACAATGAAAACAATTAAAATAAAGCAATAAAAGGAGAGAGAGAGAGAGAGAGAGAGAGAGTAAGAAATGCTCATAGATAAATTGTTGAATCTTTAAATACAAGTTGTCACCCTTGAATCTCCAAATCTTCAATCTCTCTTTGAGTTTTCTCACTTTTCCCCTAAACTAAGCTATGGAGGCTAATCCTCCCTGAAGCCCTCAAAATATTCTAAACCTAAAAGTGGTGAATAAAATAAAACTTGCCTGCTCAAAATGGGCTAAGGGGGGTATTTATACTCCCCCTCAATTACATCGTCGTAAACAAAATGGGCCGAAAAAAAAAACAAAATGGGCGAGCTCCACATGGCCCGAGCGGGCTGACCAAGGCACCTCGGGCGGGCTGGGTCAAGGCCCGGACGGTGCAGGGTGGTCGGGCCCATGCTGATCCACCGGGCGGGGCATGCTATCCTTCTTCGTCGAGGCAGAAGCTCCACTCTTCAGCAGCCCGGGCGGGCATGGTACTTGCTCGGGCGGGCTGTGGAGCCCGGGCGGGCCAGCAGACGCACCTGACTTTAAAGAGCCATATCTCTTTCATTTTTCATCGGAATCAGGATTGTGACCACTCTTTGGAAATCTATCGAGCTAAACTTTCATCTCCAACTTTATTCACTGAAAATATTGTTTGTGATTAAAGTTATGACCATTTTAATATGACCCTTGTGCACAAATCCTTCCAAAAGCTCTTATTTTGGTAAAATTGCTCCACTCTAAGCTTGGTGTGTGGTATGGATAGGTGGAAAGTGTGGTGTAGGATAAGCTCTATATTATAGCACTAAATCAAGCCACCCCTCTAACTTTGAAACTCGAACGCGTAGCTCCAAAAAGCTTACCTACATAGAAAACCAAACACAAGGGGAGAAACTATACATATATAATAATAAAATGAAATTAAATAAAGAAAACAATAATAACTAAGAAGGAAATAAAATTAGAAGAATAATTACGAAAATTAAACTGAAATAATTCTAATTAAGCACGAATTACTACCCTATGAGTGACATAAATGTCTCTCATCACCCTCCTTTTGTTATTGATGTTCCTAGTTTGACTTTACACATTTGCCAATGTACATCTTTAACTTTAAGCATCTTTAATTACATATTTGTAAAAATTATAAAAAATTATTATTATCAAAGTACTAATTGGGATGAATCAAACAAGACTCCTCACGACTATATATTTCTTATGTATTGAGAAAAAATTCGAAAATTCTATGCTATTCCAAATAGTGCAAATATTCCAACTAGGAACATCAATAAGGAACGGAGGGAGTATAATATTTTTCAACTCTATACTAAAATAGTGAATAAGAAGAAATATTTACTATAAGTAACACATGAGGTCGCGACATCTGGCATTTGTCGTGTTTATTAAGTGTCATGTCATTATTTTTAAAAATAAATAAAGTTTCAAATTAATAAAAAATACATATATAGAGTTTCGGATAAGAAGAATTGACTTTTGTTTACAATAAAATAGAGTGTGAAAATTTCACATAAATTATCACATAACTATGCCATGTCATTACTTTTAAAAATAAAGTATATATAAATAAAAATACATATCTATAGTTTTGGACAGTGAAAAGTTAGGGTTTGATTTTGACTAAACAACCTGAAAAGATGATACAATAAAAATTAAGTATAATTTTTGCTACATAATTCGAAAAAAATCACAATGTTTATACCATTGGAAAGTGCTTACAACCTATAAAAATATAAATTTTTGACTGAATGGTAATATATGAATAATATGTATTTTGTTTTCAATATGCGTTGGATAATATAACAATAAAGAAGTTATAAAAAGAGTATGAATTTCATATAATAAGAAGTATCATATAAATTATTAGAAGTTACATAATGAATTATTTACACAGCTTATAAACAATAAATTATGAATTATAACAAGAGTAAAACTATAAGAAATATGAACCGTAGTACGAATAAGAGTATATTACTTCCACTATTGGATTGGAGCCAATAATAACAAAATATTATAATAATAGTAAGACTATAATTCAACTATCTATATATAAGAGAAAATTTTAAAAAGTACTCCCTCTGTTTTTTTATCATTCTCACTTTCCTATGCGCGTCTTCCAATGCACATCTTTGAACTTAAATATATTTCATCATATATTAGTAAAAATTATAACGATTAAATATTAATAAAGTACTAATTGAGACGAATCAAACAAGACCCCACATGACTATATTTTTGCTTATAAATTGAAAAAAAATTGAGAAGATTCTCTCTAAGTATGAATAGTGTCAAGATTCCAAGTGAGAAAGATAAAAAAAAACAGAGGGAGTGTTAGGGTAACATGCTTTATCCTCAAATAAACTTTGAATTAAATAAAAAAATAGAATTGTAATGGTTAAGATAATAGAAAATCATAGTTCGAATTTACTGAATTACCTCATTATTTAATAATCCCAATTAAAATAATTTTGTCATTTCCATGTCAATCTTTAATATTTTATGCATGAAAACGTCTCAAATAGATCACAAAAAGGAAAGGTCATATAACACAACAAAATGGAAGAAATATCTCATTTAATATTATTACGCCTAATGACATATGTAAATAATTTTACCACATAATAATTAACCCGTGCATCGCCACGTAAGAGTGTCATGTCATTATTTGTTCGAGAGAATAGGGTGCTACTCAAGATTACGAAAGTATAGAGCGCACTACGTAGGATTGCCTTGTCATTATTTTTTTAATAATAGAGTTCTACCTAGATTTAAATATATATATAAGGAGTTTTGGATAGGGAAAATAGAGATTAGTAATAAACAATCTAAATTATTATATTGTGTAAATTGAATATAACTTTTGCTTCATAACTCGGAATATTATTATTTTGCACCATTGGAGAGTGCTCGAAATATGCTTCGAAATAAGATCCATTTACAATATAGTTTTACAACTTCTGAAAATATATTTTATTTAGATGAATAGTAATGTATTATTTAGTATTTATATTAGATACATATAATAATAGCTATATGAATAGTGTACTATATGTGATTATAGCATTTGAACATTAGGTGCAATTTATAGAATTAATTAAATTATCTTTCAAAATCTTACTGAACTGAACCAAAATAAATTATTATTGCAACAAAATTCATTAAGGAAACTTTGTTGTTACAACAAAAATAAAAATCTATAGCGATAAAATTACGTATGTATGTATTAGAGTTTTGGAGGATGAAATTAGAGTTTTAGTTTAGAAAACAACTTTAGAATATTACAGAGAGTGCCACCTGAGCATTGGTACATCATCATTTTTATTTTTAAAAAAATAGAGTTCTAAATATATATAAATACATATAAGGTAGAGCTGATCAACTCCAGCCCGGCCCGCGGACCTGGCCCGGTTTTTGGGCGGGCTTGGGCAGTTTTTTTGGCCCCCGGCTCGGTTTTTTTTTTTTTGGGCGGGCTTTGGACAAGCCAAAAAAAAGGTTTTAGTCCAATTTTTTGGCCCGGCCCGTTTTGGCCCGAAAAAGCCCTCTCGGCCCGGCCCGAAATAACGGGCTTTGGGCATATTTTTTTGGCCCGGATTTGGGCCCGGCCCGGCCCGGTCAATGGGCAAATTTTTTTGGCTCGGCCCGGCCCATGATCACCTATAATATAAGGGTTTTGAATAAACAATCTAAATTATTATACTATGTACATTGAATATAAATTTTGCTACATAAATCAGAATATTATAATTTTTATATCATTGGAGAGTGCTCAAAATATGCTTCAAAATAAGATCCATTTACAATATAGTTTTACAACTTATAATAAAATATATATTTAGATGAATAATAAACAGAACTGGCAAAAGTTTATGTTCGTGTCATGCCCATGTTCATGTCATATATAAATGGAATATAAAACTCTTGACACTAATTCAACTCATTTAATAAACGTATCGTGTTGGCCCCTTTAATTAAACATGTTGAGATATCTCTACACTACACTTTTTTGGTGTCATGTTCGTGTCGTGTTAAGCTACTTTATGGTAAATTTAAACCAAATTTTTTATATTAATATCCTATATTTTTGTAGCAATTGTGTTAAACGGGTTCAAGCGTGTTATATTCGTATTGGAAACCTCCACACTAACCCAACCCATTTAGTAAGACGTATCATGTTGACCCTTGGAAACCTTCAACACTAACCCAAATTTTTTCGTATCCCGTTCGTTTTGTGTTGTCATGTCATATCAATTTTTGGCAGCTCTAATAATAACGTATTATTTATTCTATATTTTAGATACATATAAAAATAATTATAAGAATATCGTGCTATATGTGATTATAGCCTTTGAGTAGTACAGGATTAAACAAAATATGTCTTTCAAAATCATATTTTTTAAAATTGAGTTATATAAAGATAAAAAATACATATCTATTACTTTGTATAGTGAAAAGTTAGTTTGATTTTGACTAAACAACCTAAAAAGATTATACAATATAAATTAAGTATAATTTTGCTACATAATTAAAAAAAACTATAACTTTTACACCATTGCAACTTGGTTACAACTATAAAATTAAAAGAATTTAGATGAATGTTTTATTTTTAACCCATGCATTGGATCATATTATAATAAAGAAGTTATAAGAAGAGTATGAATTTAATATTGTAAGAAGTACTACCAGAAATATGGTAAGAATATGAGCTTAGAATTATTAAGAGAAAATAGAGTTTAATTTTCAGTAAATTATCTACAAATCAATGATACAATTGAGTATTATAAGTTTTGCTACATACAACATAATTGAATAGAGCTTGAGATATGCATTAAAATAATAATAATTTATTAGAAATATAATTTTATTACTATAATACATTCATGATTAGCTGTTTCTCAATAGATATCTAATATTATTTATATCACACAGCTAATGACATGAATATAATTTTACCACATAAAAAGATAACTGTGCATCATACGGGCTTGCTCACTTGAAATCTTGACACTATTCACAACCAGAGAGAATCTTCTAAATTCTTCTAAGTATATAAGAAAAAATATAGTCATGTGTGGTCTTGTTTGATTCATCTCTATGAGTACTTTATTAATATTCAATCGTTATAATACTAATATGTAATGAAAGATACTTAAGGTAAAAAAATGCATTGGCGAACGCACACTGTCAACACAGGCAAACTAAAAAAATACAGATACTATTTTTGGTTGCCAAAAATTGATAAGATAGAGAAATTAGAGATTTTTTTTCCTCATTTTCTCCTCGAGGTTATCAGTTATCCAAAATTTTCTTTGACCGTGATATGTTTCTCTTCTACTTCCTTCGTTTTTAGTTACTTGCATCGTTTCCCATTTTTTGCAATTCTCTATTACTTGCATCATTTCTAATTTTGGCAATATATTATATCTTTTTCTCACCTAGCACATGGGGTTCCTTTGTTTATCTCTCTATCTCTCTCCTCATCTTGATCCTTGTGTAAAAGGAAATGATGCATGTAATAAAAAATGGAGGAAGTATTAGTTATCTTAAAGAAGTATTCAAGGTATTGCATAAACAACTCCTTTGACTTCAAAATATCTAGAGTAATTATGGTCGTTATTTGAGTAAAAGCAGACGAAAATGATGGAAAAGATTAAAACCAACGGTTTTTTCACCATATACCCTCGACAATTTTTTTTACACCATATACCCTTGCAAGTTTCCAAATTCAACATATACCCCTGAGGTTTTTACAAATACATCAGAATACCCTTATGACTAACGGAAGTCTAACACCGTTAGTCATAATCCCAAATTCTGTTAGCTAACTCTAACTAACCCTAAATGATCCTAACTCTCTTCCCTCATGTTTCTCTCTCCACCCAACCCCTTTCCCCTTCCCCCTCTACCACCACCTTCATTATCTCCGGCTACCTCTCCTTAAATAAAACACATCCGCCACCCCCCAGTCACCTCAATCACCGCCATCAGAAGATGGCGCTGTAATTGCCGCAGTCCTTGGTGTTGTTGTCATCTACATGTGCTACTATTCTGCTACCCAGTGCTGCTCTTAATTTGCCGACTGTTGTCCGGTGGGGCCGCAGGTCGAGATCGCTGGGGGTTTTGAAGGGGCAGGGTTTTTTGTGGGTTTTCGGGAGTGGGGAAGGGGAGGGGGTGGTGGATGGGAGGTGCTTTTCAAAGGTGGGGTTTGACAGGTCAGTCGCGTACTATCAAAAATAAACCTACAGGTCTCTCTACTAATGTAGTCAGGCAAGTAGGGTCGAATCCGCAGGGAGATGGCGTTACTAGTTAAACTGAACTATTCTACTATACTAACTATCAAAAGATTGGGTTTTTAATAACTAAATTAAACTAATAGCAGAATTGAGTATCAGGGAATAAATCAATTACTAAAGAACTAGGATTATGGATCACTATGCATACAATTCGGGAAATCAGGGACAAATAATAACTACCTAATAAGTCAATCTACTTAGGGCACATGCAATTTCTCTCGAACATTGCCTCCCTCAAAGATTCCCAGCCGCTCTCGCATGGTCCAGGGTCACTTTACCTAATGGTTGAAAACCTATACGATATCTCTCTTCTCGAAGCAGATTCAATATTGCGATAGTAGAAATACAAATCAGGCCTAATTTATAAATCTAGCATGAACGATTCAACCATAGGAAACAATTGAAATAAAAGGCAATTAAACTAATCTATCAATCCCTCATTGCATATATAGATCCCCACAAACCTAGAAAGGGAGTCACTCATGTTTATGAAAGCAATAATAATACAACAACAACAACAACTAAGCCTTATTCCCAAAGTGATTTGGGGTCGGCTAACATGAATCGTCAACTGAAACCGTCACCAAAGGAGATGGCATCGCCAAGAGTGATAAAAAGGTTTTTTTTTTTTTTTAAAGCAAGGTTTACACCAACAAGTTTTAAAAGAGGTTTTCAACAAATGGTTTTAATACCAACACAATTGAGAAAAACAAATAAATGCGTAGAAATCACACCCCTTCCTCCACATGGATACGCCCTCCACTCACTTCTATCCAACGTCATGCTCTCCTCAATCCCAAGTAACCTCATATCACTTTCAATTACCTTCATCCAAGTCATCTTAGGTCTTCCCCTACCCCTTACAACTTGGTTACTCCTCCACTCTTCAATTCTTCTCACCGGTGCATCACCTGATCTCCTTTTCACATGACCAAACCATCTTAACCGATTCTCCCTCATCTTTTCTTCAATGGATGCAACTCCAACTTTTTCCCGGATCACTTCATTTCTTAATCGGTCTTTCCTTGTGTGGCCACACATCCACCGCAACATACGCATCTCCGCCACGTTCATCTTATGGACGTGGCATTGCTTTCACCGCCCAACATTCGGTGCCATATAACAAAGCAGCCTAATTGCCGTACGGTAGAACTTTCCCTTCAAGCTTTGGGGGAATGCTGGAATCACAAAGGAATCCGGTGGCGCTTTTCCACTTTAACCAACCCGCGTTAATTCTATGAGCCACGTCTCCATCCAGTTCTCCATCCTTTTGGAGAATGGATCCTAGGTAACGGAAGACGTTCGATCCTTGAACCACTTTGCTATCCAAAGTGACCGCCCTCGCCTCGCGCTTGTAACCCCACCGAACTTGCACTCCATATACTCCGTCTTACTTCGCTCAATCTAAAACCCGGGCTTCTAATGTATGTCTCCACAATTCCAACTTTCTCTCAATACCTTCCTTTGTTTCATCAATCAACACAATATCATCCGCAAACATCATACACCATGGTATATCATCTTGAATTGACCTCGTTAGTTCGTCCATGACTAGGGCAAAGAGAAAGGGACTAAGTGCGGAACCTTGATGCACTCCGATCGTAATAGGAAACTCTTACGTCCTCCCCACCGTAGTCCGCACACTCGTAGTTGCCCCTTCATACATATCCTTGATGATATCTATATATTTTTGTGGAACACCTTTCCTTGCCAACGCCCACCAAAGTATTTCTCTTGGTACTCTATCATATGCCTTCTCCAAATCAATGAAAACCATATGTAGATCCTTCTTCTTATCACGGTAATGTTCCATTGTTTGTCTTAAGAGGTGGATGGCCTCTATAGTCGATCTTCCAGGCATAAATCCAAATTGGTTCTCCGATATCTTCACATGTTTCCTAAGTCTTTGCTCAATCACCCTTTCCCAGAGTTTCATCGTATGACTCATTAGTTTGATTCCTCGGTAGTTGGTACAATCTTGTACATCGCCTTTGTTCTTATACAAAGGAATCAAAGTACTCTTCCTCCATTCTAATGGCATTTTGTTGTGTCTCCAAATCATGTTGAAGAATGTTGTCAGCCATTCGATTCCTCTCCCCCCTAAACACCTCCAAACTTCGATAGGTATGCCATCTGGCCCCGTAGCTTTCTTCAATCCCATCTTTTTAATGCTGCAACGACTTCTCCCTTTTGAATCCTCCTCATAAACTCTCGATTTAACATACTTGGCGGAATGTGTACATCCCCGATGTCTTGTGCTTTATCACCGTTGAACAAGGTATCAAAGTACGACCTCCACCTATCCTTTATCTCTTCATCCTCCACAAGCACTCTTTGGTCCACACCCTTGACACATTTTACCTTTCTTATGTCTCTTGTCTTCTTGTCCCTCATACGCGCAATTCTATAAATGTCTTTTTCACCTTCTGTCGTATCCAATCTTGCATAAAGCTCTTTGTTTACCTGTGCTTTAGCTTCCCGTACTGCCTTCTTGGCTTCTTTTCTCGCCTCTTTGTACTTCTCATAGTTCACATCGCTGCTATCTTTTCCCAAAAGTTTATAACTTTCTCGTTTGTTTTTTATCGCTTGTCTCACCTCCTCGTTCCACCAAGATGTGTCCTTACTTGATGGTACAGTTCCTTTAGATTCTCCAAGGGCCTCTTTCGCCACTTCCTTTATACCAAGTTCTATCTTTGTCCAAATCGAATCTACATCCATTTCCGTGTTACAAGCCCAAATATCTTTATTAGCCATCTTAGCTAAGAAGTTCTCTTTGTGCTCCCCTTGGAGCTTCCACCACTTGATTCGCGGCTCCACATTGGGTTTTCGCTTTCTTAAAGACTCCCTACCCCGGAAATCAAGCACGACTAGTCTATGTTGGGTGGTCGCGCTCTCACCCGGTATCACCTTGCAGTTTGTATAACTCTTCCGCCAACCATTCCTTACTAAAAAGAGGTCAACTCGACTCACGTTACTTCCACTCCTATACGTCACAAGGTGAGATTCTCTTTTCTCAAACCAAGTGTTCATAATACTAAGACCATAGGCTAATGCGAAATCCAAGATATCACTTCCAGCCTTCATTTCTCTCCCCATACCCAAAACCTCCATGAATGCTCTCAAAGCCAACTCGACTAGTGCCCACATGTCCGTTAAGATCCCCACCAATGATCAATTTTTCATTAATAGGCACTCGTTGCACAACCTCCTCCAAATCCTCCCAAAATTGTTGTTTAATAAATGCTTCCAATCCTACTTGCGGCGCATATGCGCTTATGATAGTCACCGCATTACTCCCTAATACTAGCCTCGATACTCATAATGCGGTCACTCTTCCTCGAAACTTCCACCAGATCATCAATATATTCCTTATCAATAATGATGCCTACTCCATTCCTACACTTATCCTTTCCGGAGTACCAAAGCTTATAACCCCACGGGGCTAGTTCTCTTGCTTTTCCACCAACCCACTTAGTCTCTTGAAGGCACATTATGTGAATCTTTCGCCTCCTCATAACCTCCACCACCTCCGCCGATCTTCCCGTCAAAGAGCCAATGTTCCATGTTCCAAAGCGCAACCTACTACCCCTACCACTACCACTACCCCCGGACTAACTTCTTTACCCGCACTCCGTCCACGATGCGGGAACCCTTGCATATTTGACACCACCCCGGGCGCCGGGATGGCGCGCCGCTTCCCGGCGACGACCTAGCAACCCTTGCATACTTATCACTACACCCGGTCTATGAAGTGCGGCGCGTCGGCGAGTAGGGGACGCCCCCACGTTTTTCATTTGTCGATTCATGTCATGATATGGGACTATGTTTTATGCTGGCCGCCCCAAACCTACCGCAACTCTCCTCCTTTATCCGGGCTTGAGACCGGCAGTGAATGTCACACAGACACTCACAGGCGGAGTTGAAAGCAATAATAATATGTATATAAAAATTCATACTTGGAATAATTGCAAATAACTAAGAAATTAATCCAAGCAATAATTGAGAAAGCAATGGAAAAGATTACCAAATTGAAGAACTATATTGAACTTGTGAATAATTCTTGAATCCAAAGAGAAAAGCAATAAAATAAGGTTTGTGAATCTCTCAAGAGAAAACTAGGAAAACAAAAAGGTGTCTCAGTAATGTTATGATTTTCGTATTTATACTAAACCTAAAACAGAAAGGAAAAGTAATACGAAAATAACACGAGAAATATAAAAAAAAATAGGAGATTTGGGGTCGCCGCCCGATCGGGCCTAACCCGCCCGATGAAATCGGGCCGCTTAACTTCATCGCAAATCTCTACGCTGCAGGAAGAGCACGCCGCACGATCAGATCGGGCTGACCCGCTCGATGGCATCGGGCCACAGCACACAGTAAGCACATTTATCGTAAACGCACACGGTACACACATCTCCCTCGCCCGATTGGGCCATGTCCACGAACTACGACATGGCAGACACACCCGATCGGGACCGCAACAAAACTCAATTCTGGCAAGGATGGCCGCCCGATCGGGCTTGAGGCGCCCGATGGGATTGGGCGAGGCTTCGTTTCTTCATTCCTTGGCTTCAGACGCCAAGTCTTCACTTCTTCTTTTGTCCAAGGCCTCAAAAAGTATTATTGGGACCTCAGATTTCATCATATGTGCCTTCAAAGCTCTCAAATCCACTGTGGCAGTCATAGAGTAGCAAAGAATAAGGAAAAAGTTCCCTAAAACCTACAAATTATCACAAAATAGAAAACCACAACTAGATGGAGAGAGTTAGCATAAAATGGCTCCTAAGAGCACCATTGACACACACTTTAACTTATAGATAGGGGGAAAAGCTCTATATAAAACCATAACATCAAACTCCCCCAAGCTATACCTTTGCTTGTCCCCAAGCAAAGCACAACATGAACATGAACATAATTGCTTCACCCCTCAGATAGGAAATTGAAGCTCAAACATTTTCTATACTAAAAAACTTTCAAGCAAGCAAAATTCAAGTTCACTTATTCAGATCACCCTGACCACCAATCACCCAAGCAAATAATCAAATGTAGCTGCCTTACATAACATGCAAATCTTGAAAAGGTGCTCACCGAGGTGTCACTCCTCTCAATTTTGTGGCAGGCATAATATGTGCCCGAACACTCACCAACCCAACCATAATATCCCTTCCCACTCACACTCTCATGTGTTTAGAAAGGTATAATATCGCTCATCCTAATCAAGTCGACTCAAATAACAAACTTACTCTTTAACTTTGGCAAATTGACTCAGTATCAATCCAGTAAATAATCAAACACGTGCTCAAGAGGTCTTTCTCAGGGTTGTAATGGGGCTCGGGTAGAGGTATGGAAATGATTTAGGGAATGTGGTGGAAAAGCCAAGAAATGGGGAGCAAAAAACACTAGTAAAAAGACTAGATGTGGCCGAAACAACTTACATGGCATCAACAACATGACCAAAACAATAACCAACTTTAAAAGTCTCACGAACCATCCAATAATTATCTCTTTCAGTATAATTTTCAACACTTTTTGAAATTTAATGAGTGAAGATCATAAAACTTATTCAGATTTTTCACTGTTATTTTTCTTTCTTTTCACTTTATTTTTTTCTTCTTTTCTTTGTACCAACATAGATATTATTTCCAACCAACCCACAGAATCAACCACACATCATAGTATCAGCCTAACGAATGCTCTCCCAAGCTAGGCTTGGGATAATAATCATTGTAAAGGCTCAAGGTGTGTAACGTGGCTTAATATAAAAATGAAAAGTCATTAGGCTCAGCGGGGCTAGGAGGGAAATTAATTCATTTATCAACTCTGAGGCTCAAAAATTAAACAAAGGAACGCCTCTATCACAGCACATGTCCAAAGTTACCAGAAATCAACGAGTACATTGCCAAAATCAAGATCAGAATGCTACGAGGAACTAACACACAAGAATAAATTGGATATGGATATAAATCCATAGGCAACAATGAATCCTCACAGTCTAACCAGTTCAAGCATGCAGTCAAAGTATGCGCGTTATCATCAAAATTCACTCAAGATCAAGGCAGTCAGAGATCACATCACAACATCACAATCACAAATGCCCAACTATCCTGTATAATGAGTTAAATCATTTTTTCAAAGCACAATATGGGGCACAGGGAAGCCATTAATCCACTCCATATTCAACTCGTATTGTTGGTATTTTTTCAGCAATTTTTCATTTGTTTGCGATTTTTCATTTTTTGAAAGCAATTAAATTAACTAAACTAAACTAGAAAGCAGTATTAGAGAAAGCAGTACTTACGGAAATCCTCCCCCAAGCTGAACTTGGCAATGGGCTCATTGCAACAAGCGAAAGGAATGGGACATGGACATCAGTTGTCCATCAACCTGCATCCAGCAGTTTCGTAACTTCTTGCTGTACCATCTCTTACATATTCGGGTGCAATATGCGTTGGCCCTGAATGCTAGGGTGGTAGCCCTCTTCTAGATGAATTCGATGTTCATTAAAGTCGGGGCTTATTCCTGTCAAGTCATCAGTGCTATACCGAATTGACTTTTGTGATTCTTTAAGACCGTTAGAAAATGTTCGTTACCTGCAACAGACTTTAAGACAAGCACATCATTAGTATCATGGGAGAGGGAATGGGGCATGCAATCATGGGCCGGTTCATCAATAACATCAATTTTATAGCATGCTTCCTCTAACATGGGGCTTTTAGGGGCAGTGGTCAGGCTAAAAGTAACCTTATCATCCCCCACAGTCAATGTTAGTTTTCCACTTTTAACATCTATAACTGCTCCAACAATGTGGAGGAAAGGTCTCCCGAGGATAATGGGTGTTTGGGTATCTTTTGCCATGTCTAATATAACAAAGTCCACATGGATAAAGAATTTACCTACTCTAACAGGAACGTCCTCTAATATACCTAGGGGGTATTTTACAGTACGGTCAACCATTTGCAGAGTAATGGTAGTACATTTTAAGTCACCCATGTTCAGTTGCTTGCAGATAGAAAGAGGCATGACACTCACACTGGCACCCAAATCACATAAAGTTTTGTCAATAAATATGGTGCCAATGTTACAGGGGATGGAAAAACTCCCTGGATCTTTCAATTTAGGTGGAGACTGGTTTTGTAAAAGGGCGTCGCATTCGGCGAGTAAAAGCCACAGTTTCCACCTCATTAAGAGTCCGCTTCCGCATCAAAAGTTCTTTTAAGAATTTAGAATAAGCAGGCACTTGATTTAATAACTCGGTAAAAGGAACTGTTACCTGCAAATTCTTCACCACCGCTAAAAACTTACCAGACTGGTGATCGAGCTTCTTTTTGAGAATCCGACTAGGGAATGGTAGCTTGATCACGGGAGTCATAGTGTTCTCCTTAGTCACCTCTGTAGTCTTTTCCACAGCTCCTTGCTTTTCCTGAGGTTCAGCATCCTCGGGCACTTCCTGTGGTTTCTTAGCAACTGAAGATTCCACCTCTAACATTGCTGGGGCATTGTACTGCACTCCACTTCGCAGGGTAATAACATTTGCAGTGTCCCTTGGTTGAACGGGCTGCGATGGGAGAGAGCCAGGTGCTCTAATAGATGTCAAACTGGCAATCTGTGCCATTTGAGTTTCCAGCATCGTGTTATGAGTATGAAGGGCCTCTAGTTGGGACTGGAAGGCAGTAAACCCTTTCTGCATACCCAAAATCATGTTTTCCAATTCTGCCACTACATGGTCTGTAGATGGGGCGCGGTGGTACATTCTTCTTGGTATTGCCCTCTAGGTGGAATCCGGAGTGGATTATTAGGCTGCAAGTGTTGGAATGTTGATAAGGAGGTGGTTGTGGGTTTAACACATTGGTGCTCTGGTAAGACAAGTTGGGATGATGCCTCAACCCAGGGTTGTAGGTATTGGAGTAGGGATTAAACTGGGGTCGCTGGTGGCTTTGGAGTGCATTTACTTGATCGTATGACCTCCCAGAAGCAGATGAACAATCCTACGAATAGTGCCAAGCAATACCACAAGTGTCGCAGATTACTCCACTAATACCTGAACCACTTGTCATGGCATGAACTGTAACACCCCGACAATCCTCTATTTTCCAAAATACCTATTTAATATAAAACTTAGAGAATTATCAAAGTATTATCGCCCGTGTGATAACGTATCGGCTTATTCAGAATTTTGCAGCGGAAAACAATAAATAACTTTGAAAACAATAACTTAGTCAACCATAAGTCAACTCCAAAACCAAACAAAAGTCAAACCAACATAAAGTCAAACTCAAACCATAATTAAAAGTAAGCTAAAGTATTAAGCTAACACAAGCTCTCTACGAATCCCGAACCCATGATGCATCATCTTCAAACCTGAAATGGACGATGCACTATTGATCCCGAGAGACTGCTCACCAAATGGGTCATCACAGGATCAATAAGGCACAACCATGATCGACATACACACAAAAGCACGTAATCAGCAAAGCTGAGTACTACATAATAATAAATAAATCCTAACATGATACTAATAAACATTAAAGCAAAGATAAATAATATTATAATAACATGACAAACTAACTTTACTGAACTTAACTCAAAAATCAACAAGTTAATTAAATTTAGATTGAATAGGCAATGGAAAGAGGTCCAAACTAAACCAGTCTTCAATTTAGAAGACGAAGTACGGGCGCGACTCCGTACTCCCATGACCAACGATATCGAGGTACTAATTAAATAAAATAGGACACGGTGATCAATCCGGTCCCAAGAAAAACCATGGGCTACCACCATGTATGTACTCCAACTCATACTAGTCCAACACTTCAGACGTGCACAAGTCTAAAGCTTATTGCTATTCACTTTCCACTTTAAGTGATTATTAAATTATTGACTTGTTATGACTCACAAAGTAAGACAACCAATATAATCATCAAGGATACAGGATACTTCCATTTTTATCTTAGGATTAGGTAAGGTGATCAACAACTTAACAATCCAAGAATAATCCATTATTACTTCCATAACCATTATTTATTTGTTGATCAAAGTCAACAATCAACCCACCTTTCATAGGCGAATAACCAACTTACCAAATAAGGCCCTCGGTCCTCATAAAGTAAATAAAATAATCCAAAGGGAACAACATGATCCAATAACAACATAATTATTAATCCCTCACGTGAATTAATAAAATAAAGTTCCCAATCCCATATGCTTGCATCAATCATCCATACAAACATAGTATAACCAACATAAGCAACATGCTTCACACAACGGCATAAAACATGCAATTCCACTTGAATATAAATCACATATGAACCATAAATAGTTCCCTATACATGATAATACATCAATCCTAATCTTAGGATATGATACTAGTCTACTAACATATAGGTATATACGTACCTTGCGTAGACAACATGCGAGACCACTTTAACAACCTTAGAAGTCGCCTAAAGAGAATTCTCCGCCTACCAAATATCAATACAACCACTAATCAATACTCAAATAAAATTCCAGCAACTTTAAAATATCTTAAACCCTCTTTAAAAGTGCATGTTTAAAATCCTTTTTAATCATTAAAACTTCAATTATTAATGTCTCCTAGAATAGTACTACCATACCAGTCATTTAAAACTCTCAAAAACCCATACTTTGACAATTAAAACTCCATCATAAGCATACTAATAAAATTTTCAGCAACTTATAATGTGTTTAAAACCCTTTAAAACATACTTAAACATAGTCATAAACATAAGAGTGTTCAATTTTCATAAACTATAATATAGTACTACAATTTCTAACTCATAAAATCCTAAAAATCCATGTTTTGATACTTAAAACCTAGTCTAAACATAATTAATAAATCTAATATTTAATTACTTTATTATACAAATTACATAATCTGAAATTTATATATTGGGATATTATCTCAGATGACCCTGACATATAGGCCTTTTTCCCAAATAACCTTGACATTTACACCCCTATCGGGGATAACCCTAAACTTGTATTTTGCCATTAAACCTAACAAAATAGCTAACAACGTTAATTATTTCAAACAAAAATAATTACTGCTTTAAAAAAAAACTCATTTCTTTCTCTCTTGTTCTTCCATTCTCATTTTTTCTCAAGCACTCATCAATGGCCTCCACCACTTTCTCTCTCTTCAATTGTACATCAAGCAAACACTAAATGCCATAAATCTATTTTTTTTGGAAATTAACAACAAATTGAAGAAGAATCTAGATCCAAACTAACAACAAACCCCACCCTCACATTCACAATAACAAAGCTATTATCTACATCTTCTTCACGCCACACTTAATCTTCATCTAAATTCTTCATGCTCAATTTTATACTTAACAACAAACTCCACCCAAACTTGTTCACTCTCTTCTTCTTCACTTTTAATTATGCACAAAGTCAACAACTTGTATTTTGCTCATGACAAACAACAACAACCAGCAACAATTTAACGGCGCGAGATTTACGACACACCATGAAATTTTAATTGACCTAGCAATTACCCTCAATGAGATCAACAAGTAGACCAAACTCAACACCTACAGTATAATTCAACTAGAAGATATCGAGTTCGAACCCTAAAGAATGGTGGTACAAGGCAGAGGAGAGAAAGAGAGGGAGTGGCGGTGGTGAGAAGAGAGATAAAATGAGGTGATTTCAGAGCTTGAAATGAGTAAATATCTCCTGGAGGTGAAGGAGTGGTGGTGGTGCTGGTGGTGGCAGCGAAGGTTCTAATTTCTTGCTTCTTTTGTAATTAGGGTTCGAATTTCGAATTGAGTTCGTTCTACAAGTTTCACCGTTGTGGGCTTGAGCTCCGGCGAGATTAAATTGGTCTGTTCCCCCCCCACCCATTGTTGTCGGTGGTGATGGTTGTTTTTCTGTCCTTTTCTGATTCAACTAGAGGTGATTTTATCTTATGTAATTAGTGTTACATTAATGGTCAATCTTATTGTACCCAAATTCACTTGTAAAATCATGACAAATTTTCAATTGTTTTTTTTCTTTTTACATTAAGGATGAAGACATGAAATAGTGGATGAATAGCAAGAGAGAGGATGGAGAACATAATTTTTTTATATAACAAAAATAGGTTTTTAATTAGGTCAATAGTTAACATCATCCAGTATTCTGTCAGGTTTAATAACAAAATACAAGTTCGGGGTTATCCGTGATAGGGGTGTAAATGTCGGGGTTATTTGGGAAAATGACCTATATGTGAGGGTCATATGAGATAATATCCCATTTATATTTAAATCATCAAACTATAAACTTTAATCATGAAATCATTAAATCAATCCTTAAAAAAAACATAAACTTAACATTAAGTAAAATAGAGGAGGAAGAGAAATAAACCAAAGAGGAAGAGAGGAGGGAAGAAGACGGCGCCGAGGAGGAAAGGCGTTGGCTGCCGTCGGCGGTGGCCGGCACTGTTGCTGCTGGCCGAGAGAAGAGGAGAGCCGAAGGAAGAGGGAGAGGGAACCGTGGGGGAGGAGAGATAAAATTTAGGGTGAGTGTTTAATATGTGGAAATTTTGGGTTTTGTTGGGTTTATATAGGTAACCCCTTGTGGGCATAGGGAAATGTGTTTGGGCTTTTAATAATCAATTAATGATTGAGTACTTGAGTTGAGTTGGGTTCCTCTAACCCATTTTAAAATCCTTTACACTACAACTCAAAGATGTTTAAACTAATAAATAATTTTCGAAGTATGACTAAATAAAATATTTGATTACTTAAAATCATTAAGCAGTTCTTTTGACTTTCAAATAGTCAACATACTAAGAAATAAATTATTTAAATACTAAAATATATATAAATATACATTAAAATGTATTTATAAAATTCTTAAAATTATGGGGGATTACATGAACTGGCATAGGCGCAGAACCACCTAATTGCTAGCGGTCTATCTTCTGTGTTAATGCTGCCAATTGGCCAGTGATAAGTGAGTAAGCCTCCATATCATGTTTACCACCTTTCTTGACAGGAGCACGAACATTGTTCCACTGGTTTGCTGCCAGATGCTCCAGAAAATCATAGCCTTCAATGAGGCCTTTCTCCATGAAAACTCCCCCTACAGCTCCATCGATCATTCTCCGTGTGTTAGGGTCGGTACCATTGTAGAAGACTTGGGTGAGAAACCAAGTTTCTAGACCATGATGATGACACAAACGCTGCAAATCCTTAAATCTCTCCCAAGCTTCATAGATGGACTCCCCTGGCTCTCGAGAAAATGTAGTGATCTAATGTCTCATATCTTCAGTCTTGGAGAATGGATAAAATCTGACCAGAAATGTCTTGGATAGCTCATCCCAGGTAGTGATAGATTATGTGAGTCTATTATACCACTCCAAAGCTTTCCCGCTGAGTGAAAACCCGAACAGGATAAAATGAATCTGATCAGCAGATACATTTGCTTATTTTTGTGTAGCACAACATTGGAGGAATCTCTGCGGATGAGCATGTGGTTCTTCATGATTTTGCACCATGTGGATCACATGGGACTTGATATCAAATGGGCGGCAGTAATATCAGGCATCTTAACTCCAGTAGTGACATATTGAGTTGAAGGTTGTGAGTAATCCTTCAAAGTGGTATGAGTAGGTGTTTCTGGTGGAGTATCAGGCATATTTGGAGATGGGGATGATGGAGGGGATTTTTTTGGTGGTGAGTTTTGAGGTGAGTGTGGTGGTGTGGATGGAGGGGATTTTTGTGGTGGTGTGGGGTTCGGAGTAGGTGTCTGCGGAGTAGTTGATTTCACAAACAACTTTGCCTGCTGAGTCTGTTTCTTATTCTTACGGGCAATCTTCTCAATCTCTGGATCAAATAGTAAATTCACAGATTTATCCTTCCTGCTCATAAACTAAAGAAACAACAGCAGATGTTAGCTATTCTAAGGAACTGATGTTCCTCAGAATGAGGTTAGTGCAATAGGATAATAATTCAGACAATAACTAGAAAATTACCGTCTCCCCGACAACGGCGCCAAAATTTGACAGGTCAGTCGCGTACTATGAAAAATAAACCGACATGTCTCTCTACTAATGTAGTAAGGCAAGCAGGGTCGAATCCGCAGGGAGATGGCGTTACTAGTTAAACTGAACTATTCTACTATACTATATATCAAAAGATTGGGTTTTTAATAACTAAATTAAACTAATAGCAGAATTGAGTATCAGGGAATAAATCAATTAATAAAGAACTAGGATCATGGATCACTATGTACAATTCTGGAAATCAAGGACAAATAATAACTACCTAATAAGTCAATCTACTTAGGGCACATGCAATTTCTCTCGAACATTGCCTCCCTCAAAGATTCCCAGCCGCTCTCGCATGGTCCAGGGTCACTTTGCCTAATGGTTGAAAACCTATACGATATCTCTCTTCTCGAAGCAGATTCAATATTGCGATAGTAGAAATACAAATCAGGCCTAATTTATAAATCTAGCATGAACGATTCAACCATAGGAAACAATTGAAATAAAAGGCAATTAAACTAATCTATCAATCCCTCATTGCATATATAGATCCCCACAAACCTAGAAAGGGGACTACTCACTCATGTTTATGAAAGCAATAATAATATCTATATAAAAATTCATACTTGGAATAATTGCAAATAACTAAGAAATTAATCCAAGCAATAATTGAGAAAGCAATGGAAAAGATTACCAAATTGAAGAACTATATTGAACTAATAATTCTTGAATCCAAAGAGAAAAGCAATAAAATAAGGTTTGTGAATCTCTCAAGAGAAAACTAGGAAAACAAAAAGGTGTCTCAGTAATGTTATGATTTTCGTATTTATACTAAACCTAAAATAGAAAGGAAAAGTAATACGAAAATAACTAGAGAAATATAAAAAATAAGAGATTTGGGGTCGTCGCCCGATCGGGCCTAACCCGCCCGATGAAATTGGGCCGCTTAACTTCATCGCAAATCTCTACGCTGCAGGAAGAGCACACCGCACGATCAGATCGGGCCACAACACACATCACATAGCAAGCACATTTATCGTAAACGCACGCGGTGCACACATCCCCCTCGCCCGATGAAATCGGGCCAACCCACTAGATGAAATCGGGCCAGGTCCACGAACTACGACAGGGCAGACACACCCGATCGACCCCGCAACAAACCTCACTTCTGGCAAGGATGGCCGCCCGATCGGGCTTGAGGCGCCCGTTGGGATTGGGCGAGGTTTCGTTTCTTCATTCCTTGGCTTCAGACGCCAAGTCTGCACTTCTTCTTTTGTCCAAGGCCTCGAGTAGTATTCTCGGGACCTCAGAACTCATCATATGTGTCTTCAAAGCTCTCAAATCCATTGTGGCAGTCATAGAGTAGCAGAGAATAAGGAAAAAGTTCCCTAAAACCTACAAATTATCATAAAATAGAAAACCACAATTAGATGGAGAGAGTTAGCATAAAATGGCTCCTAAGAGCACCATTGACACACACTTTAGCTTACAAATAGGGGGAAGAGCTCTATATAAAACCATAACATCAGGGTTCAGGGATATGGGGCTGAATTTCGAAGGTGGGGAAGGAGAAGGAGCTGGTTTTCGAAGGTGGGGAAGGAGAAGGAGCTAGTTTTAGGGGGCGGGGAATGGGAGTGGGTGGTTCTAGGAAGGAGTGGTTTTTGACGGTGAGGTTAAAGGGGGAGGGGGTGGTTTTCGGGGTGGGAAAGGGGAGGGGGGTGTGGTCGGGTGACAACGAGCGTTAGGGTCGCGGTGGGGTTCGCCGGGCGACTACGAGGCTTAAGACCGGGGGTGGGGGTGGCTTGGCGCCGACTAGGGTCGGGGCGGGGATGGGGGTGGCTGGGCGCTAGCGAGTGCCTGGGCGGGGTGGTGGCCGGGCGCCAGGTGAGGGTTTGGGTCTTTGGTGGGGGGTTTCAAAAGGGCGGGAGAGTGGTGGAGATATAATCAACTAGGGTTAATTAGGGTTTATTTGGAGTTAATTAGGATTTAATTGGCATTTAGGGGAGGGATAATTAAAGATTAGTTGGTTAATTACGTTAACTATGGATTATGACTAACAGTGTTAGACTTCTGTTAGTCATAAGGGTATTCAGATGAATCTGTAAAAACCTCGGGGGTATATGATGAATTTGGAAACTTGCAAGGGTATAACAAATACATAAACTTGAAGTAAAAGTACTTTTAAGAATAAAATCAGGTGAAAAAAATGCGGCTTTCGTTCTTTTCAACGATATTTTTTTTATAATTATTAGGCTCATTAATTTTGAAAAGTCGATTTAGATTAGTTAACATTTTGCATCAAATTTTTTGATCAATACAATTACAACATGCATCGTAAATGATATTTTCTAGTTAAAAAAGATAGCATAATTGAAAGTGTTTCCAATTTATATTATTAGGCTCATGATATTTGGAAAGTCGTTCTAGATTGGTTGATTGGAAATTACTTAGCCTAAGTATATATAGCATTTTTTGCACGCTATGCGTGCTTGTCATATTAGCGTTTTTTTTTCTCGATTAGTTATTCATCAGTGTTACACAAATTTTGATTCAAACAGACATTTGTATTTTTTTTTTATGTTTTTCTTAAATCAATGTTTCGTTAGTTTTTTTTAGTTATTTGTTTATCATTATTCAAATATAGTATTGAGAGAAGGAAATATAAAGTAGAATAAAGCTTGTGCTCAAATAAAGTGGAAGAATTTGTATATCAGGTTTAATCGTTGAATATTAATAAAGTGAAAGAGTTTGATTTATATAATAGAGTTTACCGAATAATAATCAACATTTAGGTTGTAGAATATTATCCGTATAATTATTAATATGAAATTCATGTTTTTTTATTTTTTTTCTTCTGATTGTGTCAATTAAGATATATTGTAAATTTAATTTTTTATCAGAGTTTTTCACACATATGCAAGAAGAGGAAATAATTCTCCTTAATTTAATATTTAATTGAAATTTTATATTCATTTCGATTGTTAACTTGTTCAATATATATGGCAAGTAGAAAGAAGAGAATATTATTTAATATATATGGCAATTTAAATTCATTAAGGGTATATAAGACTTTTTGTAAGGGGACACCATCTTCCTCCCCCCTTCACTTATATAATAGAGATTAATATAATTTAACATTCTATGATTTTTTAAAAATTTACTATAAATGTCGTTTGACATCTCATTCACTATCTTATTTTCTAGCAAAATTAAGAAAAAATGTCAATATGTGGAATTTTGATAATTTATAATATTGAAAACTTACAAAAATTATAAATTTGTACTCTTTCTACCCAAAAAATAAAGGCCAAGTTGGAACTTATGATATTTCAAAAAACAAGAAGTTGAAATGCATGTGAGTTACATTAGTCAAAGTGGAGAAATAGAATTGTTAGAAGTTGTGTACCTGGTATTTACATATATATGTAAGTTGAATTTCCTATAACGAGTCAAACAAATATTTAAAATTGCTTATAAAATAATCTTATTAGCATTTTTACTTATTAAGAAATTATACTTTTTATTCTATCCAAACGAGCACTTAAATTAACAAAAAGGAACTCCAATTATCTTTCTAGCTGCTTTAATCAAGGAAAAGTATAAAATTAGATCAATTAGGTTTGAGAGTGAGAAAAAACCTAATTTCTCCCTTTTCTCCCTTCTTTCCCTTTCTCTCCTAAACCCTAGCCTCCATTAGTGAATTTCAAAGGGGCTTCCATTGATTTTATCGGCGGATAGCCCCACCTTAATTTTAATTTTCATTGTTGTTTAGCTTTGTTCATGTTCGTTCTTGTTTGAATAATACTTCATCCTTTAAAGAGAGGATCGTTTCTCCCTTGAAAGAAAGAGTTTATTCTCTTCTCCTTTGGAGAGACTTTAGTTTACTCCTTTGTTTCTATATGAATTATCGTAATTTTGGATCGTTGATGAAGCATTATGCGGTGTCAAAGCAGATTTCAAATCTACAATTACAATCAATGGTATCAGATTTAATTCTATTTCAAAACTACATCATATCAGAAGACCCCCTCGTTGAAGGCTGTATCAAACATCGATGTGGAAGAGGGTATGCGGAATTGTTAGATCTACTACACAACGATCGTGGTTTTGCAAATTCTGAATTTTATTTGTTCAAAATTGTTATATATTTGTTATTCTTGATTTCTATTGTAGATGTCGTATGACTCCTTTATTAATGAATTAATTTTACATTAAAAAAAAAAGTTTGAGAGTGAGATGTGATACATTTAGAGATGACTAGGAGCGGTAGTGATGCAAGTATAGTGAATTCAAAAAGGAAGAGTCAAACTCAGAATAAAAATCATGAAAGGTGAGATGGGTATTGCTCCCAGCTCTCCTAGCATGATGGGTTGTTGGGTGTCACAATTGATTACAACAATGTTGCCTCTCTCCTTGTTCCCTACTGTTCCTCCTTATTTTTTTTTGTTTTTCCTATGTGTGGAGGTTAGTCTAACTCTAACTATAGTATTTTGGATGATGCTTATCTTTTCAAACAAAAAGATACTTGTGTACTGCCCCCATCAATGCCTACCATGCGCTCCTAACAATGGCCCAATTATTTCTGATATCTTTCCCTAGCCATGAAGAGATAAAAGGTGAACTGTCCTTGTAGCTTCTTGCTTTTTGGATTGTAAATTGATTTGCAATGCACTAGGAGTAATTTTTTTGAGAGAAATATCCTTTGTAAAAGCAGTTTTACAGAAATAGGAATATATTGGTCCTCTATATATTTGAGAGAGTAATGGATATGGTATGGTACTGTGGTAGGTTCCAAACTTACAATTGTGAGTGAAAATGAAAGGTTGAAATTAGATTTTGAATTTGGTATTGATAAGTGATTATTAAAACTACTATTATTAATCTATTAAGTACTATCTTAGGTTTTCTTTAGTGAAAATATAATTTCTAAACAATATATGCACCAATTTACTTTCTTATAAAAGTAGGAGAATCTTTCTTATAAAAACTGATTAATCAGCTCAATAATGCATAACCAAAGAATATGTATGAGCCAATCTCAAATGCAAGTGTTCCCTCAGAAGTAAAAAATCCCAAATGCAAGTGCCATTAACCGTGCCAATTATGGTTAACGATTGGCTTACACGAAATTTTCTAGCTCACTTGTTGGGCGCATTCCCATGTGGTTAGCTTCTTTACATAAAGAGTAGATCATCGCTACTTTAATAACACATGAAAGATTACTGAAAACCCAAAATATACTTTGTAACATATTATTTCTCGAAAAATTTAACTCGAATTATATAACCTTTAACCGGTTCTACCAAAATAATATAATCTTTCAATTATTTGATTATCTTTTAATAATATAAACATTATTCCTACGTTTCCTGAAGTAGGTCGAAATGACTTATAACCTGTAAAATAGGTAAAACAAAAATTTCTTTTTCCCTTCTCCCCCACCCCTACCCACCGAAACCCTTCTCCCCTCCCTGGAAACCATCCACCTCCCCCGGCCCACACTCATCCCGTAAACCACCCCCTTTCCCTCTCCTATCCTCGAAAACCACCAAACCCAAACCCCCACACCCCCAGAACTACCACACTCCCCTTCTCCTACCCCCAAAAACAAAGAAGAGGTAAAATAGGGCGACTCCAAAATATGTTGCGAGATCCCCACCCACCCACCACCCCGCCCACCCCCGGTTGTCGCACCACCTATGCCCTCTCCTTGCCCAACCGCTCGAACCGGCTAAATTTTATTTGTCGTGGTTGTGTGTTGTGGAGGAAAGTAGGAAGAGAGTAGTACTCTTCATGATTGCTTTAAAGGGATTTGAGGACACTTGTTGGCCCTGAATGCGCATTGGTGACGATATACTCGACTCCATATGGGTCGGGTGTTACAGTAGAAAAAGTTTTTTTTTTGTTATTTTTTTATTTAAATTAATTTGAAAAAGTCACCCAATGAAATAATGACACGTGCCCCGTTTAATTTGTTTATCAAGGTGGCATCCGGTTTTAACCTACTTTAGGAAACGTAGGTGTAAAGTTTGTATTATTAAAAAATAATCTAATAAAAGTTGTGTTATTGTGAGAGAACCAACCAAAGATTGTATTATTCTAGCTAAAATTTCCTTATTTCTCTTAGCTTACTACTCTCTTAAATTTTTATTAGTTTACCCATTTCTTTGAGACAGATTTGCTGAGACACTAATTTGCACCTTAATATATCTAATTATCAGTAAGCAAAAATTTAAAAAAGTTGATATTTGGATAATACACATTGAGACGAAATTAACAAGATCTTATGTGACTAATTTTTCCTTAAGTACAATTCACAAGAGATAGTCAAAATTGTGTATGTGAATAGTGCCAAAAGTCAAAATGGGTAAATTATAATAACCGGAGGGAGTATTTTGTTCTTTCTATTTATTTGTATTTTGTTCTAATATGTACATATGTTTGAATCTGTTTGCTTTATTCCTTCTTTCACATGGGTGTATTCACCACCTAGTTTTGTGGTGTGATTAGGATAAAACAAACTCTACTCTATGGGAACAACTAATAAACGAGAGGTGATCAAATAGCGGAATAGATTTGACCGCATTAAAAAAAAAAATTCAGCATGTCGGGCTCAGCTGGGCCAAACTTTGGGCAATATTGCGTACCAAAATCCGTTATTTCGGGTAAAAAAAAGCGAGATTTTCGATTCAAAATTGGGTCTGACCAAAATTTTAACTAAAAAAATCAGCTTTGAGTCGCTAGAAACCCGTCCAAAAAAATTTTAAATCGGGCCAGGCATTTTTTGTTCCATGCCGGGCCAGCTACTGTTGATCACCTCTACAATAAACAGCCATATATGAAAATTGAGCGAAAACAAAACACAAATAAAAGCGAGTAAAGAATACACCCAAACTACCGTGGAAAACTCGAGTACTTGGACTTGGAGAAAAATCCACTATCAAACCCTTCAACTTATGAATAAAAGTTGAGGAAAAATCAAAGACAAATGCGGTAATGATAGCAGGTAAAGAACACATAAGTAGGAAACCCGAGCCGCTAGAGAATAATCCACCACGCAAGCACTTTGATTAATGAAAGCACCCAGAGAAAAATCTACTAAGCAAACCCTTCAATTTATGAATAAAAGTAGAGCAAAAACCAAAAACAATGCAAAATGTATATGATAGCTAGTAAAGAATGCGCCAAGACTCATGTATGAAACCCGAACATCTAGAGAATAACTCAGTAACTCACTAAGCAAGCCCTTTGATTAATGAACAAGATGCATGAATGGAGGTGAAACTTCGGATGAGCAATTTTTAGTTGCATCATAATGATTTTGCTTATTAATTCATACGAGTGTGCGCTATTCATTGTTTTTTGAAAGAAAAATAAAAAGGTAAATTGGCCTCAACACCTGTTATTTAGTGAGATTCAGATCATTACACAGAGAGAGAAGTTTTAGAGAGAGAAAGGAAATGTGTTTGTTATTTCAGAGAGAATGAATTATTACAGCTAACAGAATCTATTACATGAGCTTTTATACTAAACAACACGTGTGGAAATAACTTATAACAATAATAACAAACTTGCTAACACACTCTAAGAGGAAAGAAATCAGCTTGAGTGATGCTGATGTAAAGCTAGTAATCCAATACCCCCTCAAGTTGGGAGGTGTTTGAGTAGGAGAAGAGGGATCAAACAGACCCAACTTGGAGAGTAAATGCTTGAATTGAGGAGCAGGAATTGTCTTAGTAAACACATCTGCTAGTTGAGAATGTGTAGGAAGGTAGGATAGTTATAGGAGGCCTTCTAACACCTTGTCTCTTATGAAGTGACAGTCTATTTCAATGTGTTTGGTCCTGTCATGGAACACTGGATTTCTTGCAATATGGAGGGCACTTTGATTGTCACAGAACAAAGTGACAGGTTGAAGATTTGTGACACCCAACTCTTCTAGTAGTCTTACTGTCCAAGTAACTTCTGATGCTGCAGAAGCCATGGCTCTGTATTCAGCTTCAGAAGAAGATTTACTAAATGTGCCCTGCTTCTTAGATCTCCAAGAAATAGGTGATTTACCAAACAATAGTATATACCCTGTGACATATCTTCTAGAATCTGGGCAAGCAGCCCAGTCTGAGTCTGAAAAAGCTTGTAATTTGAGCTGGTCACTACCTTGAAGTAAAATACCTTTGTCCAATAGTAGCATTAAGAAGCCTGAGTGTGTGATGCAAAGCCTCTAAATGAGAAGTTCTAGGCTGTTGCATAAACTGGCTCAAAGATTCAACTGTATAAGTCATGTCTGGTCTGGTGTTGGTCAAGAAATTCAATTTGCCAACAAGAGACCTATAAACTTCAGGATCAGGTTGTAAATCTCCAGAGTCAGCTTGTCATTTAAGATGTAGAGGTAAAGGAGTAGTAGCTTTCTTGGAAAGATCAAAACCACAATCAGAAAGAAGTTCCCTGGTGAACTTTTCTTGACTGAGTAAGATGCCATCTGGTAAATACCCTACTTCTATGCCCAAAAAATAATGCAATATACCCAGATCTTTAATGCTGAAGGTTTGATACAAATGAGCTTTCAAATCATCAATAGTAGGAATCTGTCCCAGTCAAGATTATATCATCAACATACACTGCATCAATAGTTATATGATGATGTGATCTTTTGATGAACATGCTGTAATCATTTTTGGATTGTATGAATCCTTGAGATGTAAGAGCACTAACAAGCTTGGCAAACCACTGCCTGGAAGCTTGTTTTAGTCCATAAAGGAACTTTTTAAGTTTGCAGACCTTGTTGAGGGGATTAGGAACACCAGAGGGAACCTTCATGAATACTTCTTCATGCAAATCTCCATGGAGAAAAGCATTGTTAACATCTAACTGGTAGATAGGCCATTTTCTACTTGCTGCAAGTGTTATAATGCACCTAATAGTGGACATTTTGACTACTGGGGAGAATGTCTCTTCATAGTCAATACCATATCTTTGGTTATAGCCCTTGGCTACTAACCTGGCTTTGCACCTCTCTAAGGACCCATCAGACTTCAATTTTACCTTGTAGACCCATTTGTTACCTATAGGTTTCTTTCCTGTAGGAAGATCAACCAATTCCCAAGTGTCATTATCATATAAGACTTGGATTTTCTTGTTCATGGCCAATACCCATTATGGTTTGCTTGCTGCTTCTGCATAGTTAATAGGTTTTTGGATTTGGAGAGAGGGAGAAGCAAGGAAAGCTTTATGTGATGCTGGATAGGAAGAAGAAGCTACTAGATTACACCAGTGATCAGTAGTGAATGTAGTAGCTGTATGACAATGATAATCCTTAAGGTAGGAAGGTGGATGATGGGATCTGGTAGAATGTCTAAGATTAGGAGTAGGCTAGGAAGTAATGATGGTACTCAGATCAATTAAATAAGTTGATATACATTCTTCCCACAATGATGTAACCGCTCATCAATCATATCCTCATCACAAATAGGGCATGCCTTTGCTCCTTTAACTGTATACCCGGAAAAATTCCCATAAGCCGGGAAATCATTAATCGTGCAAAATATCATGGCACGTAATGTGAATTCAGTTTTCGCATGCGCATCGAACATCGAAACACCTTCATCCCACAACAATTTCAGATCTTGAATGAGTGGGTCAAGATACACATCTATGTCGTTTCCGGGTTGCTTAGGACCCGAGATAAGAAGCGATAGATAGCGAGAATAAACTTACGCTTCATACATAACCGGGGGGGGCAGATTATAAATGGGCAAGTGAGAACCGGCCAAGTGCTATGCTTTGGGTACCTAGGGTGCCAAATGGGTTCATCCCATCCGTACAAAGTCCAAGCCTAAGATTTCGAGGTTCTTTACCAAAACTCGGAAAACTTTCGGTCGATATTTCTCCATTCTGGAGAATCGGCCGGATGTCTAAGCATCCAATCTTTCTTCCTCTCATCCGCATGCCACCTTAATAATTTAGCATTATTTTCATCCGAAAATAAACGCCTAAATCTCGGAATGATTGGAAGATACCAAAGAACCTTCGCCGGAGTTTCTTTCTTTCTCACCCCCTTCATCATCCTCCTTTGTCTTGTACCGAGACTCTCTACACCTTGGACACTCACCCAAATCCTTGTACTCATTTCGATACAAAGCACACAATCATTTTGACATGCATGTATCTTCTCATATTCCATACCTAATGGACACAACAATTTCTTTGCCTCATAGGTAGAGTTGGGAATTTCATTCCCATCAGGTAGCAATTCTTGTAAAAAAGTGAACAACTCAGTTACACTTTTATCTGTCCAACTATGCTTCGATTTCATATTGAATAATGTAAGGATGCTAGAAAGTTTAGTGAAATTCTTACACCCCGGATACATAGGTTTGTCCGCTGCACTTAAAATATTATCATACATATTCGGACGATCGGTTCCTTCATCCTCCAAATTGTGCAACATCACATCTACCCTATCATTCTCATCATCCACCCTATCATTCTCATCATCTACCCTATCATTATCATTATTATCCTCTCCTTTTTTGATATCAACCTCAACCTCATCATCAATGTGATCAACATGCAAATCATCACACAAGCTAGTGGAGCTCATACCCTGATCATAAAACTCTCCATGCCATGTCCACCTAGTATAGTTGCTCTTAAACCCACGACGAATCAAATGATCCTTAATTTGATCCACATCACGATACCCCCTAGAGTTATTGCAATCACAACAAGGACACAAGACTAACTTTGACCCATTCTGTGATTGATGTTCTAACGCAACCCTGATAAATTCATCAACCCCTTGTAGAAATGTCGTCGAAATCCGATTACCATACATCCAGGTTCGATCCATATTCATACACTAGAGACACCAAACAAGAACACAATATATCGATCACATTATTCAAAGTGTCTTATCAAATGCAGTCATGAACATTTGGGTCCTTATCACTCCAACCTAACCCATCCTTGAGTTTCTCATCTCACTAGTGAATGAACATTTGGTTTTCAATTCTAAGAAAAATCCGGTAGCACTTCCCTACAGTTCTCCAAGTACACGATGAAGCTAGTAGGTAAACTATCCCCATATGTACCCAGAGAATGCTTAAAGAAATGAGCTAGATCTTTCTTAGAATCGAAAATCAAACATTCATTCACATCCTAAGTGAGATAAGAAACTCAAAGACAGTCCCAAACCGGGGACTATTCAAGACTTACTCCTAATGAGTAAGCCTTGAACGAGTATCTAGGCCAATGATGCACACATTGCAATTAAACAGCACAAACCAATCCATTCCTTAGATTTCCCTCCCCACCCCATTAAGGTATGTCCATATAGGTTTGGTCATGATTCAATATATACTTTCCCAATCACATAACCAACACAATTCACATATACTTTCCCAATCACATTATAGGGGATAAATAAAACAAATCCACAAATCCAAACTAATGGTTAAATTAACATAAATTAGAAAATAGCAAAAGGTATAATACATACCTCTGCTCTCAAGGAGCAGCGAAGACAAGCACAACGAGGTGAGCTTGGAGAACCGGCAAACCGATGAGCACAAGACACAAGGTGGCAACTACAGTACAATGTAGAGGAGAGGCAAAGTGAGAGAATGCAACACCATTGAAAGAGATGAGTTTGGATAGTCACACATCATATTACTAAATTTCACAAATTCAAGGTAAATAGGAAACTATAATATAAATTATTATAAGTTTGAAATTCTAAAGTGACCATTCAAGAATTCTAACTCATAATCGAAACACATAATTCTAAAGTGAGCATTCAAGAAACACATGCAAGAAATTGATTCAATACATTGAAATGCAGTAATAAACTCCTTGATTAAGTTGTAGAAAAAAAAAGAGGGAAATTCAAAAAAAAAAGAAAGACAGAAATTGAAAAAAAAAAGATAGAAATTGAAAAACCGAAAAACATGACTTACATTGAAGCAGCGGCGGCGACGACACCTGGTGTGCAGCTGTGACGGCGGCGAGACAAGGTATGCAGCGGCGGCGGTGCGACTCACAGAAGTGGCGGTTGCCGGCAAGCAAAACCGAGAAAGAGTGAGCTAGAATGAGAGAGAGAGAAAGAGGAGTGCACCGATAAACACCGAGAACTAGCACCGCCGGTCGGTATACGTCATCGGTGGAAATCCTTCGCGTGATTATTCGCCGGCGAGAAAACCGAGAGAGAGGATGGGAGTGACGAGCGAAAAAACGAGAAAGAATGGAAGACGAGCGAAAACCAAGAATGGGGGTTGAGTTATTCGCCGGCGAAACGGGATTTGCCGGAGAAGCAACTGTCGCCGGCGAGAGTGCGTACATTTTCAGCGAAGGTCGACGGTTCGTAATCGCAGGAGAGAGAGAGTGTGAGAGAGTGTGAGAGTTCCGTTTGAGAGTGAGTATAGTTTTGGGCTTTGAATTAAAGTCCCAGCCCATTTGTGTCGCACGTGCACGAAGGTCCGACGCAGATAGTGGTGGAGGCCCATTTGCGTCGCACGTACAAGGAGATCCGACACAGATAGTGTTTGGATACATGGATCAGTTTGGGATGCATCAGTGGTTGGACTGCAGGTCATCTGCGTGGCATGTAAACAACATCCGACGCGGATAGTGTTTGGATACTTGGATTAGTGTTTGGGCTGCAGGTCATCTACGTCGCATGTAAGCTACATCCGACGCGGATAGCGGGATACTTGGATGTGGGTTGAAGTCATCTGCGTCGGACGCTAAGGACATGCGACGCATATAACTTATCTGCGTCACATGTCAGCAGCGTCCGACGCAGATATTGCTGTGTGCATACATTTGGCTAACAACCATCTGTGTCGGATGAGCGTCGTGTCCGATGCAGATAGTTGTTTTTGCGTCGTTTGTCATGGGGGTCCGACGCATATGTACTTCTCCTACTCTTCTGCTGATATTATTTGCATCGGACTATTAATGGTATTCGACGCAAATTGGCAATTTGCGTCAGTTCTTCGAGGGTGCGACGCAAATGGACAGACGTAAATTCTCATTTCTGTACTAGTGGATGTTGAGTTAACAGGTTGTTGATTGGATAAATGTGAAGTGGTAGGAATTGTTGTATCTGGAGTGTTTGGTTCTGTATCAGAAGATGAATTGGAGTGTTTGGTTCAGTATTAGAAGATGAATTATCATTGTGTGAAGGAGGAGAAGAATTAATAGAATCAGTTACTGTGAGAGAAGATGAAGAAGAAGAATGTAAGGTAGGAACTGAAGAAGATACTGGATGATCTTCATAAAAAACATCACAAGTAGCAGCAGGAACAAAAATAGGTTCAACAACACCAGTAGTGAGTTGGGATTGAATATGAAATGGAAAGTGTCTCTCATGAAACACAAGATCTCTGGATACAATGATTTGCTGAGTAGAGAGATTAAAGACTTTATAGCCTTTCTGAGTGATAGAATATCCTAGGAACACACCTAGTTGTGCTCTAGGATCAAATTTAGTTCTGTGTGCCTTCACAGTAGACACATAACATAAGCATCCAAATGCTTTTAAATGATCTAACAAGAGTGGCTTAGAAAACATCTTCTCATAAGGAGTAACATATTGAAGCCTTTTTAGGGGCATCCTATTGATGAGGTATGCAGCACAAGTCACACAATCTCCCCAGAACCTGGTTGGAACCTTAGAGTGAAACATTAGAGCTCTTGCAGTTTCTAACAGATGTCTGTGTTTTCTTTCTACAGTTCCATTATGTTGAGGGGTGTGAGAGCAGCTAGTTTGGTGAATGATACCCAAACTGTCATAAATTTTCTTCATGTCTCCTTCTCCTAGCTCCTTAGCATTGTCAGATCTCACACAAAGAATTTTAGCATTAAATTGTGTGGCAACATACTGACAAAAGCTTTGTAAAATAGGCACAACATCAGATTTCAGTTTAAGCAAATGCACCCATGTAAATCTGGTAAAATCATCCACTATTGTCAAGAATTGATTACAAACTGTGTGAGTTTTGGATCTATAGGGACCCCATACATCTATGTGTAGGAGTTCAAAAGGTTTGGTAGAATGAATATCACTAGTGGGAAAGGGTTTCCTAATTTGTTTGGCAGTAGGACACACATGACAAACGATATCATGAATACAAGACTTGACATCACACTCAGGAAGAACATGTTTTATTTGAGAAAAAGGTAAATGACCTAGTCTAAGATGCCAAAGTTTGGCTATGTCAACAACAGACAAACATGAGCTAGTATGTACTGATGAAGTATGAGACACAGAAGATGTTACTGGTGACTCTTCAACATTGTAGAGCCCTGCTTTCAAGTTACCAAGAAGCATTGAGGGACCTGTCAGAGAGTGGTCCTGAACAAAACATTGAGTGTGAGTAAATGTAATTCTACAATTAAGATCTTTACACAACCTATGAATGGAAATACGATTGAAGTGAAAATCAGGTTTGTGCAAAACATTATGAAGTGTGATGTGTTTGTTTACGTGAACTAATCCTATGTGTTTGACTGGAATTTTACTGCCATCTGGTATTGTGATAGTGTAGTTAGGGTCTAACACAGGTTGATAATCATGAAAATTCTTCAAATTGGAACAAATGTGGTCTGTAGCACCACTGTCCAGTAGCCAACTAGTGTTATAATGGGATACAAAGCAATAAGTATCTGCCATCATAGCATGTCCAGTTGGTTGTTCTGCTTCATTGGATGATTGCTTGTTCAGAAGTGATATGAGTTGATTAAACTGATCAGCTGTGATTGATTCAGGCTTAAATTCTTGTGTATCAACTGGTGTGTCAGGTGTTACCATGGCTGCTACTCTCTTACCTTTAAAGCCTTTGAAACCAGGAGGATATCCATTGACCTTAAAGCACCTTTCCAAGCTATGTCCTGGAATTTTACAGTGTGTACATTAATAGTTGGATCCTGGCCTTTTGTTGCCTGTAATGCTCTGTGGCTTACTGTTCTGACCATAAGATTTCTGAAAATTATTGTAAGGCTTGTAACTCTTGCCTTTGTCTGCTACAAATGACTGTGGTTCAGTGTTAGCAGACATCTGAGCAACCTCTTTATGCCTTTCTTCTTGTGCAAACATCCTGTATGCTTGAGCAACATGAGGTAAAGGCTGGTTCATGAGTATGTTGCCTCTGATAACTGAGAAACTCTCATTGAGTTTCATCATAAAGTGAATAAGGTGATGCTCCTGGTCTCTTGTGAGAACCTTTTTGTGTCGGATTACGGGTACACTTATTGCAAGTGCAATAAGGTAGTGGATTTGCATCATGCAATTCATCCCAAAGACCTTTAATCTCGGTGTAAAATTTCAAACACTTGAAGAACCTTTGCTAATTTCGCACAACTTTTGTTCAATTGAGTAAACTTGTGCCATTGAGGAATATCCAAATCTGTCTTCCAAGTCCTTCTATATTTCTCTTGCTGTACTAAAAATAGTACACTCTTCTTGATTGAATGATCAAGATTAGACAACAACCAAGAAATTACAAGACTATTACAGCGATCCCAAGCTGTATAATCATTGCTACTTTTATCAGAAATTTCTAGACTTCCATCAACAAAACGCAATTTATTCTTAGCAGATAAAGAAATCATCATAGATCTCTTCTAGTCACTAAATCCAGTTCCATTGAATTTCACAGAAACAATTTGTGTTGAATTAGCATCCGATGGATGAATGTAAAAGATACTTGTAGGATCTTGATTAGGTTGAAGAGTTGGAGTTTCGGATGCGAATTTTCTTAGTCAGGCATTTTAATGTATTCAGATGAGAAAAATGATTGAAGAAATAGCTTGAGTTTTCGTTTGCAAACTATCAAACACTTGATGTGCAGATTTCAATGAATGAAGATTATGAGTAATCAATCAATTCGAATTCCAGATTTATGAAATCATAGATCAGAATAACAAGAATTAGAGAATAGAATCAACAATTTAACAGATGATCGGAAGGATTTCAGGATTTCTGAAGAATTTCAGAGATTTCAAGGATTTCAGACAAGAATGCAAAGATTTTAGGCAAGAATCTACGCAATATTATCAGAATTTTCAGATGACAGATGAATCACAACTTGTAAAGCAAAGATTCATATTCTAGAAGCAAGATTTCAGAAAAATATTACCAGAATTCAGGATGAAATTCATCAAATGATGAAGAATAATGCTTGAATTTACTGAGAAAAGGATCGAAATAGTTCAGCGAGCTCTGATACCATGTTATTTAGTGAGATTCAGATCATTACACAGAGAGAGAAGTTTTAGAGAGAGAAAGGAAATGTGTTTGTTATTTCAGAGAGAATGAATTATTACAGCTAACAGAATCTATTACATGAGCTTTTAAACTAAACAACACGTGTGGAAATAACTTATAACAATAATAACAAACTTGCTAACAAACGCTAAGAGGAAAGAAATCAGCTTGAGTGATGCTGATGTAAAGCTAGTAATCCAATAACACCACAGTGTCCACAAGTACAACTATGGCTCGGGTGCACCTAACACCCCAAACTTTGACTAGTAGCCAAAACACCACAAACTAATGGTTCGGGTGCGGTGCGTGTCATAAATTACGCTGGAGATACCTTTTCGCTATACTCCTAAACCTTCTAGGAGCAGTTTTCAGATTTCTAGAGAAATCTTGAGATTGACTACTAGTCACCAGCGAGAAAAGGTACCTCCAGCGTCATTTAAGACAAAAGTTTGTGGTGTTGGGTACAACCGAGCCATATTTTGTGGTGTTGAGATCAATTTTGCCAAATAAAAATGCATAGATCAAGATATGTAGTGAATTTCATGTACTGGCCAACTTTTGGCTTGATTGGTGATAATTCTGCTGGATCAAGGACCTTTGTCCTGTGCAATCAGGTCTTTGGATATAGTATCTCATTTTGGTTGAAGTAATTTCTTACTTATTACTGGAAAGTGTGAACAATAAAGTCGCATCATTTTAAAAATAACCATGCAATTCATGCTAGATGGATAGGCGGTAGAAGCACTATATGGATTACCTAATAGTATAACCTCAGTCCTATGATGACAAAGTGCATATATAGAAACTAAGCCATCATTATTCATTGGTGCTGATATATCATTACACAGGTTTTCTAACTTCATGAGAAATAGAAACTTTGGAATTGAGTTTGATTCACAAAATTAAAGTTGTACTTCCTAGAAAAGAGTGGCTCACTGAGTCCCCTTAGCCTTTTGGTGTAGGTGAAACTTCTACAAAATTAAAGTTGTACTTCCTAGAAAAGAGTGGCTCACTGAGTCCCCTTAGCCTTTTGGTGTAGGTGAAACTTCTAATCCTAGGAGTTGAACATCTTGTAGGCTGTAATCAACTCAATTAGTTTTAAACACTTCGCAAATAGTGAAACTCCATGAATATATAATGCAACTTTGTGAAAAATATAACTTCCTCTATGTAGTCAACTGTAAGAACAACGTATAGTGAGAACCTCTTGATTATCTCCACCCAAACACTATTTATTTTAGCTCAATCATACCGTTGGACTAACGTGGTTCAGATTCCTTATAACCTTTTTTGGCTAATTGCTCACAATATATTATGTATGTCGGTATATATTGCCTCCTAAATGTGGAAATCATCTCATGATTTCTCTGAAATAGTTAGCCACTTGATGATTCTTGTAAGTTTCATGTAAATAATGAACTGAGAATGTCGGCAATGTCAAGAAATTAGATGGGCTATCAAGGTTCTCCACAATTCTTAATTTGGTCGACGTCTTCACCGACTTACACCCTCTATAAAGTATAAATAGGGAATATGGGTATCATCTGATATTATCATGATCAAGATAGGAGTTCTAATTTACAAATTTACAATCCACCAAGTAATCTCTTGAAGAATTAGGAATCTATCCTCCATAATGTCAGAGGTTTCGTTCCTCTTATACACTCGTCGAAATTTCCTCCTATACACAATCTGCCTGTTTCACTATCTCTCTTATTGTATTACTCGTTTGTGAGTTTATTTCTATAATGAGAGTTATATAATTACTCACCCTAATAATATTTAGAGTTCTTGTACTCTCCTATTTTATATAGTGGATTTTTGGGTGCTCACCGTCCGTGGGTTTATTTTTACCTGGTTATAGAAGATTTTTCCCACATTAAATTGTTTGTCCATTTACAATACTTTTTTTTTGCCACATATACTATCTTTATTATTTTCTCAATCTTTATATCTTTGCTTCTACTCGCACTCACAACCGTAACACTTACATGGTGGTATAAGAAGTTGTATAATTGATGGTATTGGTACTATAATACTGTGTTGCATGGAAACCTTGTCAGAGGCCAACGGAACATCATGAAACTTGCTCCACCAAAAAAAATTCTGGGTTTTTTGTTTTCTAAGTCAAGCACATTTAGTTGTGAATAAATAGCTTCGTGCGCGGTATACATAATGTAAACTTGCTTTGCTCCAGTGGTAAACTGGTAACCTGCTACTGACCTGACTTGAACCTGGTTCGACCTGTGAGTGTCAGTCCCCAGACCTGATCGAAACCTGACCTGGGATTACCCAGACCTGACCGGCACCCGGCTAGATTATATTCTGACCTGACCACACAGACCTGCATTCAAACCCGAACCCGACCGAAGTAAACCAGATATTAACCCAAAACTCAATTAGGCCCAATAAATACATGGTTCAACTCGAATTCTAATTGATCTGAAAATAAAATCAACCTAATTTTACGCAATTTTTCAAACCAACTTATTTTGACGACTAAACTCAACAAAATTACTAAAATTCAATTATTTTTCTATATCTACAAAATCATTTCAATATGGTAATTTATAAAATTACTTACATTTAATAATAATTTATTAAAAAAATAAATTACATTATCAATTAAATTATTTTTGATGTGATTTTGGTTCATGTCATAGTGTTTTAACTATTGATGAGATTATAATAGTCACTTTTTAACTGCTAGTTTCTTACTTCTTAGTGCATATTATAGAATGTCTTCTTATTAATTTTTCAGTTGCTTTGTATAATGCAAATGCTTCCATAAAATACTATACTATAATTTTTCCACAACATATAATTAAGATCGTAACTTGTTTGAGTGAAGAACAAAGTTTGGTAATTGGATCGAGTTAATATAATATCATAAATTCATTCAAAATACATGTGTCAATGTCAAACGAAATTACAAAAATCAAATTGCTGAATTTATTATATGTAGCAAGCCAACAACAGCAACCACCATCTAGAATTTCCAAGCCAAAACCAATGAAGAAACCACAAGAAGAAATTCAGCATACGGGTACCAAAATTCGAAACCACAAGCGGCAGCAACGGTAGGCCACAGCGGCAATAGGAGCGAGGCCACAAGCGGCGGCAGAGAGCGAGCCTGGCAGCGGCGGCAAGCCACAAGCGGCGGGCCAGGCCACAAGCAGCGGCGCGGGAGGCATGCCACAAGCGGCAAGCAAGCCTCAAGCAACGGCATCCAACAAGCAACGGCGGCACGAGACCACGACAACCACAACAACAAAGTACAAAAATACTTTTTTATATTTTTGGGCTCTCGGATCTTATAGCAAAGTTTTAAGAAGCATTTACCCGGAAGAATCATCATCGAGCACTTAGACTCCATCAACGTCACAAAATGTAAAAATGTAAACGAGCCACAAAGCAATTGTGGGCGGCGACAATTCTTAGGCACTTGTAAAAAAATTGGCTCTCAAGTGTGTATCATATTCTTAAATACATGCCTAGAAAAGCGCCGCCTCACAAAGCTAAGGGCAACAAATACGTAATTAATTTTGGAGTTGAGAGTCTAACATACGGGTACCAAAATATAAAACCAGTACAACACCATCCACATGAACATCAGCACCATCCCACAAGCACAACAACACCAACAAACCACAAACACAGCAACACCAACAAACCACAAGCACATCACCATCCTACAAGCAGCAGCACAAGACCACAACAACCACAACCAAAGCAACATAACATGGGCAGCAACAAAAGAGAGAGCAAATGAATTACGGAATAGAATCATAGTCTATATCACTAGGTTCACCTACAACACCAACATCAACAGTTCTTTCATCCTCAATTGGGGTATAACCAGAGAGCCAATTTTGACAAGTTACTAAAGCTTCAACATTATGAGGCAACAAACACGAACGATACTTGGTCAAAATTCTACCTCCCATGCTAAATGAGGATTCAGATGCAACAGAGGTAATAGGGATGGCTAAAATATCTCTAGCCATGCGAGCAAAAATAGGAAATTGAACCACATTAGCACGCCAATATGAAAGAACATCAAAATCAACATCACTAACACAAGGAACAAGGGGGGCATCAAAGTATGCATTAATTTCATAAGTTACACTTTGAACACTAGAAGCACCAACACTAGTGCTAGCAACACGACCATACTCTTTAGCAAGGTTTATTTTCTTATATGGGCGAAGGGTAGGTCTTAGACTCGATGGACAAGGATTAACATCACTTTGAACAGATTTCAAAGAACCAAAAGAAGAAGATGTATAAGTTTGAAAATAATATGTATACAATTCGGTAAAATGATCAACGACGATTTTAACACGTTTATCACGCTCGGAATCAGCATATAAACTACCATATAAATCCCTAACAAATTGTTTTTTATAGCGTGGATCAAGCATGACAGCAACACAAAGAATAGGAGAATAATCCTCACAATACTTGTTAAACTTAGCATACATAGGTTCAACCATACCCTTAATGCAATCAGTTGCATGATTATGTGCATTAACAATCAAATTCTCAATTAATGCAATGTTAGAAAAATACAAGTTGGTGGTGGGGTACTCGGAACCAGAAAACAACACAGTTATATCATAAAAAGGTTCCAAAAAATTACAAACATTTTGTATGATTTCCCAATCGGCATAAGTAATACGAATTTCAAACCCCGGCTCATATCTAACAAACCTATCAATAGCTTCCCTTCCTTCCAAACAACGACGAAGCATTAAATAAGTGGAGTTCCAACGAGTACAAACATCAGAAATCAACTTACCACAAAATCCAGCATTAACATACGTATTAACATACGTAACACAATCATCAAATCGTTGAAGTCTAGCCATATTTAAATCAATGTAAGTAACAATTGAATGCAAGTTTTTAACACTCTCATCAATCATAGACAAACCACTTTGAACAACTAAATTTAAAATATGTGCCGAACATCTAATATGAAAAAATTTACCACCACAAACCAAAGGATTGACTTTGTTCAAATCATCAACAATTTCAGAAACCATAACATTATTATTATTAGCATTATCACAAGTCAACGTAAAAACCTTATCTTTAAGGCCCCATTCCTCAAGCAAATTCAGAAAAAATCTACTCAATTCTAAACCGGTATGGGGTTGAGGGCAAGATCGAAAGACAAGTATTTTAGAACATAGTGTCCAAGACTTATCAACAAAATGAGCAGTAAGTACCATATAGCTATCATTCATGGAAGTCCAAAGATCACAAGTAAAACATATTCTACCATCCAAATCCATCAACAAGTTACGCATACTCTTTTTCATGGTCTCAAACTCATTAACACAAATCTTAAGCATCGTATTCCGAGATATGTGTTTCACTCTAGGTTCCAAATAAGACAACAAAGCCCTAGTTCTAACATGTTCAACAATAAGTAAAGGATAAGCATGGACCATTATGGCTTCGGCAAACATACGACAAAAGGTTTTTTGACTAAAATTATTTCCCGCATCATTACCTTTAACACTTAATAAATAAGGATCACATTTAAGTAAATGCCTATTTTGATTAGTGGTACCTCTAGCACTTTCAGCACGCAAATGACAGTTTCTACAGTGAATGCAAGTAGAAAATATCTTACCCTCCGATTTGTATAAAATGAAATGCTTCCAAACAGGGGAAGTGCGTTTACCAAAGAGTGAAGGATCAGACAAAGGAGCAGAAACAACATCATCACCAGTAGTAGCAGCAGCAGAATTTGATTGAACAATTGAAGAATAGTCAGAAACAACATTATCAATGTCCTCCATTAATAACTGAAATTAAAAGTTTAAGTGTAAAGTTTCTGGTTAGGGTTTCTAGTTAGGATTAGGGTTTCTAGTTAGGGTTAGGATTTCTAGTTAGGGTTAGGATTTTTGGTTAGGGTCAGGGTTTCTAGTTAGGGTTTCTGGTTAGGGTTTCTGGTTAGGATTAGGTTTTTAGGTTAAGGTTAGGGTTGAAACCCTAACCCTAACCCTAACCCTAGTCAAAACCCTAACCCTAAACCCTAACCCTAAATCCTAACCTTAACTCTAACCCTAAACCCTAATCAAAATCCCTAACCCTAACCAGAAACCCAAAAACCTAACCCTAAAACATATTAAAAAATCAAACAACTCGCATGAATGATGAATCAGATTCGAAGCATATGAAACATATTAAAAAAATCAGACCAAAGTTCATCATGAATCGAAACTATTAAACAAAAAAACAACTATTAAACAACTTCACAATGAAAATCATAAATCTTACATAAAACAAAAAAAAAACAACTATTAAACAACTTCACATGAATCGAAACTCGAAATTTAAAAAAACCAACCAACGTTCATCATCACATTCGAAACTCAAACAAAGAAAATCAGGCATCTTACATAAAATAAAAAAGATAAAAAAAAAGAAAATTAAACAAACCTCAGAAAAACAGTCGATCGAGGAGAGATTTTGTATTTTCCGGCAAGGTTTTATGTTTTCCGGTCAGATTTTTACGCTTTTCGGCGAGATCTTTAAGTTTTCCGGCGAGATCTTTACGTTTTTCGCCCGGATATAGGACTGAACCGGTGAGAACTCAAGAAAAGAAAATGCTTTTCGGCGAGATCTATGTGTTTTTCCAGGCGAGATAGTGAAGGAATGAAGAAGTGAAGACTTAGAAGTGAGGCGTGTGAGGCGGCGATCGGGCGATGAGAGAGAGTGAATGGATAGAGGCGCCGAGAGAAATTAGATGATGAGAGAAAAATGAGAGATATTTAGGGTTTCATTTTAGGGTTAGTTTTTATAAGGGGGTTATTTAGGGTTGTTTCAACCGTTAGATTAGATCTAATGGTTAGGAATTTAGGATAGAAAGAAAGGAGAGATGAGAATTTCTGAAAAAGAAGGGGAAATTGGTTCATTTTGGGCCATTGGATCAATGTTTTGCTCTTTTACAAATCAAAGGCTAAAAATTAGGATCCGTGTGTTTGTTTTTTGGCCAATGAGATTTGAGAATGATAATGTTTATGGATTATGGCAAAAAAATTATTGAATAACCAATTAACAATATATTATTATTATTATTATTATTATTATTATTATTATTATTATTATTATCGTCATTACTATTGTTATGGTTATTGTTATTGTTATTGTTATCATGTTATTTTATTATTATTATTTCGAATCATAATGCTTACCATAATCGAGTCATTTAAATTTTATATAAATCCAGTAATTGATCGTATACTCGTAGTTAATATATAATACTCATTATTATTATCGTTAGTTTATTATATCGTACTAACATATATAAGCCTACTGATAAAATAGTTTCTTTATAGCCACATATACATACAAAGTTAAGAGAAGATTATAAATACTATACTAGTATTAAACTATAGTATAACATAAAAATAATTAACTTAAATAATCTTATAACTTATAAAGATAAGGGAGTGTTATGGTTGTTAATCTTATACTAGTATTAAACTATATGGTTGTTAACAAGTTACTATTTAGTAACTAGTAAGTACTTGTTAACTATTTTACTTAACTTATGGTTGTTACTTGGTAACAGTTAACTTATTATAATAAGTTATGGTTAGCTTTTATAGGGTATAATGATTTGGGGGTATAATTTATTATTATTATTATTGTGCAACATATGAACCCTCGTTATAATCACTTAGGCCTCATATGAACCGTTGTTGTAAACATATGAATGTATGATTGTCATTTGTTATAATATTATAACATATTAAGAGTCGTTATACTAATTTATAATCAATAGAGTATTAGATTGGTTTTACAATTATTTTGATATCAACCTTATATTAAAATGATTCAACATATTAGTATTTATATTGTTATTGTTAGTATTTCTGTTCTTGTTTGTATTACTATTGCTATTGTTAGCCTTGTATTACTAATATTATTCTCATTACCATCATAGCTATTTACAAACTTATATATCAATCATAATGCTTATAATAATAAATCATTTATATAAAGTTTGGAATTGATCGTCTACTCGTTATTATTATCGTTGGTTATAATATATAATATTAAAACATATGAAGAGTCGTTCTACTCCTTTACTCATTAGAGTGGTTTTATGCAATTGATTATTCGAAATAAGAGTTGACTAAGAGAATACACTAAACATCACGGTAATCAATATAGTGTTTTTATTGGTTTTTCGTTGTCATCCATATATTTATCGCACACACACATATGTATATATATGTCGATCTAAATACTTTTATTAATATGATTCGTTTACAAAATCCATAACAAAATCAAGATGCCCCGATCAGGAGTTACTCGAAGTTGAGTTGACGTTCAATAGCGAATGGACCTGATGTTTCACAATGATCGAACTAAGGTCATTACTAATTCAACCCGAGTACATTTGACTTAACTCAACCGTACATGAAACCTAAATACAACCGCGCAAACTACGGCAAAAAAAATGTCAACGGGCGATTATATCAGGGAATGGATCGACTTGTAAATGGAACGCTCGGACTACTGTCAGAGCACTTGAGAATCCAATTATTTAAATGTGTTCGACCCGGTTAGACAAAGCGACCAATCATGACCACGGGGCACGCGGCAATCAGAATCGACCAATCGTGACCTGGGTCGGACACAGTTCGTAGGTGGGTATACCCCGAACTTGTTTGAGAACTTGTTTTGACACCACTACCTCCGCGCGCGACTTCCTTGTTGGGATAAAGTGTGTCGGGTTCGATTCCCCTACAACACCGTTTTAATTTCGATTTTGATTTTCCTATTGATGTGGCAACTTGTTGCTTTTTTTATAGGAAAAATTGACAAGATCGGTCCAAACTATGACCGGTCCGCCATAAAAGATCCCAACTATGGACTATTCCATAGCGGGGCCCAACTTTTGCATGGGTTTTACACACGTGGGTCTTCCGGGTTTCCACCAGGTAAAAACCGGTAGAACCCATCACGTGTTGGTTACCGTTGCTTCACGTGCTTAGTTATTAAAACCCCCTTATTTCTCTGTGCTTCCATTTTCATCTTCTTCAACCTCCCCCTTCGTTACGCAATTTCCTCTTCTCAAATCGCCATTCTCCTCTCTAATTTCTTCTCCAATGGCAACGCAAAAATCGGGTGGATGCGGGTCCATCAATTCAAGAGCAAATTCGGGTGATGTTCCTTACAAGTGCAACCATAACATCCTACCTGTGTCCAAGCCGCATGAGGGGACCAATTTTGGAAGAAGGTTTTATGGGTGTTCTATGTGGCGGTGAGTAAATTTTTTATCTTTTATTCACTTATTTACGAAAATACGAAATTGCGAAATTAATTTGGTTTACAATTAGGTTTTTTTTGGTTAAAATACATTGTTGTTTGTGTCAATTTAGGAACAATCGATTCTGAAGCACAAAATACATTTTTTTTAGTTAAAGTCCCTCCATGATGGAAACGCAAAGTAACTATTACATCCATTCTGAAGCAAGAAAATTTTCAATTTAACACGGCAAAACCACAACGGTAACACAAACAACACATCACAACTAAGAAGCGGAAAACAATCGACTAAGGAACCCTAGCATCCAAAAAATTCAAATTTCTACCAATGTTCATCAAACCACAATAATTCATCAATTTCAATTACGAAAACACAAAAGTATAACAATTTACCGACAATTATCTAATTATTTCCAAAATACAACAATAATTATAAGAAAAACTTACCCGGATTGTTCCCAAAAAACCCAACTTGCGATGTTCACAAAAACCGCAACAACAACCTCGCACAAATTGTTCACCACGTAAAAGGAATAAATTAAAAGAAGAAGATGAGTGATTGAAAGAAGAAAAGAAGAAAATTTTGAAGAAATGGGGAAGAATTGGACGACCATCAATAAATGAGGGGAGGAGTTATGGCCGTTGTCGGACATTGAGAATGAAAATTTTGGAGGGAGTTTTGTAGACGGAAAGAAAAAAAAGGGGAAAATCATTTAGTAACTTAAACATCCAGGTCACTTGATTAACAAGACCCACACGTGTAAAACCCATGCAAAGTTGGGTTCTTTTATGGAATAGTCCATAGTTGGGATCTTTTATGGCGAGCCGGTCATAGTTGGGGCCATTTCTTGTCGATTTTTCCTTTTTTATAACTTCTTGACTTTAGTAATTCGTTACAACCAGCTAGTGTAAGTGTGTAACAGATATAAATAGAGTCTTAGCTTTACATTTTCTTTTTTTTAATTATGTAATTCAGATAAATGTTATAATAAATTATCGAATTAGTTATAGTTAGCCAGACTCAAGAGTGCCAGGAGTAATGGCATAATTAAGTGTTCTCCCCCCTCCTCTCTTTCTCTATCTAAATTGTTAGCTTGTTCAGATTATAATATCTCTTATCTTACTTTTCTTTATTTTTTCAAAGCTATTTTATCTTGCTTCTCTTGAGTCTTGAGTTACAATTCTTGAAATTTTATGTCCAACTCCAAAACTCTAACTAACCTTCTATTTTCTTAATACAAATTTCTGACAATGACCCGGTACATTTCTAACTTGAATAATTTGATTTTGTGTATTATTCATAAATTGAGTTTAACTTGATCTTTTAAATAGCAACATATTAATAGTATGATTAAGTTTGTCTTTTAAATGAGGTCGTGAAAATTAAAGTGTTACATTGCTTTAAAATATGATATTATAATTTTCTTTTTGTAATTTGGTGCGCAGTCAAATTCAAAATCCTTGATCCGCCTCGAAATACATCTTAGTATTAGAACACACTATCACCAACTAGAGTTTGTATATACAAAGTTACAAGCTAATGAATGAATCAATGAATGGGTTATATTTCGTAAAAATTAGAAAACATGTGCCAATTAAGTAAAGATATATATTGAAGCCAACTCATCAGGAAAATAGACATTTTCTCTTGAATTAATCTCAGCAACCATATGAGCACGCACATTCTCCAAATCAAGAGCTTGGATTTTGTTTCCCTTGAGTTTGGTTGATGATCATGCCCAAAGCCACGCCAAACTTACCAACGAGATCCGGGAAAGTAGGTATTGCATGGTGATGAGCAACATATGCACCATCGTTGTTGATTTCCATAGCACACCTTCCTCGGCCTTTTCGAGGAATAAATGTGCATGGAGAGGCTTTAGATGATCGAATTTGACCCTTAGGGAGGGAGTTGAATACGAGACCATTTGTGAGACCGTTTGTCATCCAAAGTTCGCCCTCTAGTGTCCTGACCGCCATGGCTTGGTGGTGTTCAACGGCGAAAATAAGATAAACAATGAGCATCATTCGAGCGTAATTAACCTTATTGATCCCCATTATATCACAACACTAAATTTTGGAGTGATATGGTGATCGAAAACCTTGTACTCTTAGCTTGTAGTATATATGGGAGAAAATTCGTTAGATTAAAACCACGGGTGAAGCGATTTTTTCTTGTTTTTTTGGCAGAGGAATATGCGATTACAAAACTTATTATGTTGAGGAGATTGTAGCTAGAGTACTAATGATTAATGAAGTAGCATGGTAGAGCTTAGTTTGTGTATATATAGATGTAGGTGGGTTATAAGGACATGTAGTAAAATGTCATAGAGGTTGACTGAAAAAACGCGGGATATAAATGGGGTTCAAATGACTTCTAATGTCAAAGTTTGGCCTTAAGTGTGGGCGGGTTTACCGTCTAGTCGTCTACAGATCTCTTAGATGACCTTGTTGATGAGTTCTACGTTGAATAAGTCTTCCTAAATTAAATAATAACGATGTTTAGTTTGTTGCACCAAAAGAGTAAGAGTAATACTAGTATAGATAAATAAATTGTTAAAAGAAAGTGGAATTGGAAAGAACCAGGAGGTTGGTTTGGCAGTCTAATTCCTAAGCAGCACATGTAGAGGCAATTAGGAAAAGATGGTATAATTTCCTTGCTTCAAAACCAATTATGTAATTAAGTCTGGTTTAATATAGTACTATTATTAGCCTTATTATAGAAAATAACAATAAGTACCTTTTTGAAAATGAAGTCAAGATTTTCATATATAGCATCGAATTATAAAAAATTAAATAATAGGAGATCACTTTTACATGTAGGGGGTGCAATGATGAGTATCCATACTGACGGAGAAAGGCCAATGGAAATACTTATCTTGTAACACAAGCAAAAGAAATTAGATGGACGGCGAAATTGAAATCTCAAAATATAGGATAATACCTAAGACCTCATAATATTATACATTATTTGGAATTTGTGTGATATATAAGTATTACAACTTTAATTTAGTTCAATGATATCTTTGTGAGCAAAACCTACATGAAATCTATTAATTAGGATGTTTAAATATCTTTATTACTTAAGGAATCTTGATTTACGTATCTTCTGAAGTGTAATTTGAGACTTTTTAGTTGTTTGATTACCATCATAGTTAGTTAATAATTGTAAACTAATTGTAATTAACTTTTAATTTACTCTTTGAAATTTTGAATCTTTGTTCCATTAGATTTACTTGAAAACAAATACTTTGAAACAAAATCTAATTATAAGATAGTTAAAAATTGTAAGATATATAAAGTCAACTAATCCATTCCTCTCTTGGAAATATTTGAACTAATTAAATTATTATGCAATATAGTTTGATCAACTAATTAGAAAATAGATTATTGGTGTAGATAGTAAATTTTCATTTGTTAGAATACCATTAGGCGTACCGTTATTATTAGTTTGAAGACCACTAAGGCACTACTAATAATAATGACTGTACCGCATCAAACATAGGTAAACTAAGAAATATTATAAATGTTGTGTCATCAACATGTATGATACCTTGCGGGGATAGCTCAGTTGGGAGAGCGTCAGACTGAAGATCTGAAGGTCGCGTGTTCGATCCACGCTCACCGCATTTTTTTTCTGATAAAGTTTCAGTTTTCGGAAAAGATAAAAAACTTTTAATTAACCACTTCAACAAAATATTTAAGATTAGCTTTCTTCTTCTTCTACAATCCATAGGTATATACTACATCTGTTTTACAATACATATATGCACCATTTTTTTTTTTTGGATGTTTCAAAATACGTCCAGAACAAATATATTAAAAGGCGTTAACTATCAATTCGAACACATGGCCTGAAATAAAATGTAAGAGTTTAACTAATAATCCATTACAATTTCAATGCTTAATGTTTCAAAGTAAAATATAATAAAGTCGTATAATTATATGTAATCATAAAGACATAGACAAGCTTTTTGATCTCTAACACTTTTATTAAGTAATAACATTCTCTTACCCTAATTCCACTGAAATTGTTATTTTTATCCCCAATTCCTTATAAGTTTTTTTAAAAACTATTTATCATGCCATAACGTCCATTTTCCAATTTTGCACTAGATAGAATATTAATAAAAGCTAATAAAATCAAGTATGAGATTTATGAATAATAATATATTTGATTATTGTCACTGACCCGGGGCATCGCCCGGGCCAAAATACTAGTTCTTCCTTTAAAACATGATTACATGAGTTTAAAATGCAATCACAACATCTCTCTCCTCATCCTTGATTTGTTTGCCATATAACAATAGTGCATGTAGTGTAAAACGGAGGTAGTATTATATATCTATAACCCAAGACAAAAACATATCATGTTGTTTACCGCTTTTTTTATGATGAACTTTCAGTTTTGAAAAGATAAAACTTTTAATCAACCACTTCAACAAAATATTTAAGATTAGTTTTCATCTTCTTCTACAATCTATAGCTATATATTACATCCGTTTTACAAAACATCTATGCACCATTTCTTTTTTTGTATGTTTCACAATACATTCTTCCTTTAAACACATGATCACATGAGTTTAAAATGCAATCACAACACTCACTCTCCTCATCCTTGGTTCGTGTGCCATATAAACATGGTGCATGTATTGTAAAATGGGGGTAGTATTATATATCTAAAAACCCAAGACAAAAACATATCATGTTGTTACCGCATTTTTTTTGTGATGAACTTTCAATTTTGGAAAAGATAAAACTTTTAATCAACCACTTCAACAAAATATTTAAGATTAGCTTTCATCTTCTTCTAAAATCTATAGCTATATACTAGATCCGTTTTACAATACATGTATGCACCATTTCTTCTTTTGGATGTTTCAAAATACATTCTTCCTTTAAATCATGATCACATGAGTTTAAAATGCAATCACAACACTCACTCTCCTCATCCTTGGTTTGTGTGCCATATAAAAATGGTGCACGTATTGTAAAACGGATGTAGTATTATATATCTAAAACCCAAGACAAATCACGTTGTTACGTACACCCCCTCCCCACACAATCAAATGAGATATATTAAACAATAGAAATATTTTTTTCAAAAGAGTCGGTCCTATAACCTCTCATTTGAGATAATTAACTACTCTACAATCTCGTGTTGGTACGTGGTGGAAAATAAATTTATTTAAAGACAAGATAATGTTTCTATTTTAAAAACATTTAAATACAAATGTATATGAGGCGCTTAAGCGGCTTTCGGAAGATTACAAGGCTTTGCCAAGGGGGTTCAACTCCTCGTCCCAACAATGTGTTGGGTAATTCTCTTGTGGTGGCAGTGGGGCTTTAGGCATGTTATCTCATACGGGAGGTTCAACCTCATACTCAACCTTTGATGTGGTGTACCTTACAGGCTAGTAGCTTGACACGGATTGGTCTTTGAGCCAATTATCTCTCCTAATAAAAAAGCATTACTTATACCCAAGGGAAAAATATGTCGTGTTGCCACATGTACTCTCCCCTCCCTCACCCAATCAAACGAGACATATTAAACAATAAAAATGTCTATTATAAGACTCGAACCCATGACCTCTCATTTGAGATGCAAAAATGCACTAATTAACTACTCTACAATCTCATGTTGGTCCTTGTGGAAAAAAATTTATTTAAAGACAAGATAATATTTCTATTTTTAAAACAATTAAATACAGATGTATATATTAATACTCATTAAGTTAATGTTAATAAAAGCATGTTTTACCTTTCAGTACTCTTACATTAATAAAAAAAATAACTCTTCAAAATTTTATAACCTCCGTAATTAACACTACTACACCATTTAATTGCATTAGTTATATATTCTTACACATTAACCTAAATTTCAAAAACAAGATTGTATTATATTCTTGATTCAAAAAAAAAATTGTATTATATTCTTTGTAAGTGTATATATATAGGCCATTAGGGTGAGAAGTGAGAATAAATATAGGCCATTAGATTAGTAAAATCAAATGGTCGAAAAAAGATCCTAGTCATTAATAGCAAAATGGTAAATATAGCAATTGTAAATTTCTCTCTCTCATCCTTTAATACCAGGCCCTCAACGAGTCAACGTACCTCTTACTCCCACTATATCACCTCTATCTTTCTCTCTCCTGAATACCTCTGAGCTTTAACAACAATGGCGGACGAATCTCAAACTAAGAAACGGGAGGAAGTCCGCAGTGGGGAGGAAGATGTTAAGATGCAAAATTGTGATAGGAGAAAACGGCTCCGAAACTTCTCATTAATTAACACGGGAGAAAATATATATACAACCTAAAAACTCCTTTCCTAATCCCAATAGGAATCTATCAATACAAGATATACTTTGCCTATTAGACAAAAGGCCTATATAGGAAAGACTTCATAATACTCCCTCTCGAGTTGGAGCATGTAAGTCACGAATGCCCAACTTGCGCTTGATTAGAATGTCGGCTAGCGATGACCCGGTAAGAACATAAGCGGTAGAAAGATTGCACTCAGTAATTCATCTCAAACAAAATGACAATCCGTTTCTATATGCTTAGTTCGATCATGAAAAAAGCTGGATTTTTAGCAATATGAAGAACAGGTGACTATCACAAAACAAACGCATAGGCCTAGGATGCAAGACACCAAGAGACATCAACAAAGATTTCAACCATTTCAACTCACAAGTAGTAGCTGCAATAGAACGATGCTCGGCTCGGTAGAAGAACGTGAAACAGGTTGGTTGCTTCGTAGTCTTCAAGAAACAAGAGAGCACCCTAGAAAGACTAAATATCCAGGACAATGAACGACGCGTGGTGGGGGTAAGTAGCCCAATCACTATCCTAAAAAACCGTTAAGCATAAATCATTCTTAGACCGCAACAAAACTCCTCGTCCGGGTTGCCTTTAATGTAACGTAAGACATGTAGTCTTTGCATTCCAGTGAGGAATCGAGGATCACTCAAAAATTGTGGTAGAATATGCACGGCCTTAGCTAAGCTCGGAGTCGCGTCACGGAAAGATAAATAAGGCGGCCGGCTAATCGACGATAACGATCGGGATCGACCATAGGCGCGCCGGTAACAAGAAACGAAGCCAACGGTTTTGTTCCATGGGAATCATGTCTATGGGCTTACTGACCTAACATCCTAGATTCGGTCAAAACATAAAGAGCATACTTTCTTTGAGAAATAAAAATACCATCGGACTCAGAGCAACCTCGATCCCCAAGAAATACTTAGAAACACCCAAAACTTTCATATGAAAGCATGAACTCATATAGTTTTAAAATGAGAAATAACGGTGAGAAAGAGCCAACAATAGTCGAATGATCAACATAAACAAACACATGAAGAGACACATCTCCACTGAATATAAGTCGAACAAAGAATAATCAACATAAGATTGGGTAAAACCATAAGCTTTCAAAGCGGAAGATAACTTGGCGAACCATTCTTTGGGGAGCTGTTTCAAACCATATAAGACTTTTTGTAGCTGCCAAACAATGTTGTTAAAATCCCGTCCAGGCTCTTACGATCCTACGATTCTACGATCCGGAAGGACCTCACCGATCCCGTCCTACGTAGGATCTTAATTTCAATAGGATCTTTCGATCCTACCCGACCCACAAAAAATCACATGGTAGGATCTTAATACGATTATACGATCCCTACGACTCTACGATCCGATCCTATCGTAAAAAAATCATAAAGTATTTTCACATATTATATTTCTTCTATTATATTTTGGTTGCATTTTACTTCAAATCTTATAGCATTGAAAAATTATCACCATTTGCTAATCGGAAATAAGTCATTATTAATATGTGTAAATTTTTAACATCAAAGTCTCACCATTTTCAAGCATAATTATCTCTATTTTACCGATTGTAGGATCTTACAATTCTACGATCGATCCCACCGATTCGATCCTACCAGCCCCTACGATCCCAAAGTAGGATCCGATCCACGATAACATTGATTGCAAACCTTCCGGGAGTAGAACAAGAGTAACTAGGAGGAAGTTTCATATAAACTTCTTGACTAAATCACCATGCGGGAAAGCATTATGAACATCCATCTGATGGAATTCCCAATTACGACGCGAAATAGCAAGCAAGGCACGAACAATGTCCATCTTAGCCACATGAGCAAAAGTGTCATTATAATCAATACCTGCTACTTGGCGATTGCCATGAACAACAAGGCGTCCTTTAAGACGCTCAATCGACCGATAGATGTATACTTAATCTTATACACCCAACCACCACTAATAGCGCGCTTACCGGGAGGTAAGTCTTCCAAGGTCCACTTACCATTTCGTTCCAAAGCATTAATTTCATCCTTCATAGCTTTTGCGCCATACGAGATCTTTGGCTTGCTTCCCAAAAAGACTTTGGCTCCTTCCCATTAGTATGCATTGCAAAAAACTACGATGTTTTGACGGAAAACTTATTATAATCAACATAACAAGCTATATTAAAAAGGTTTACCTCGAGAACGAGAGGAAGACGGAAGAAGCGGCGAAGAAGTAGGATCTATGTTTTGAAGAATAAGAGTATTAGTGACATAATCCCGTAACTTGATGGAAGGAACTTAGCACGTTTACCACGGCCCAAATCGGTAGTATCATCAGCAACGGTGGGCATAAGAGGAGCACTAATATCTAAGGGTGGAAAGGAAGAAGAACTCCCCCTTAAACTAAGAGGGGTGGTAGTACCACACAAAATATCACCCACACGAACCGAAGTGGGGGAAGGGGCCGACACACCATCATCAACACCGACCCGACCACGCACGGGAGTGCGCACCGCGCCTTTGCCCAACAGCCACGCCATCCACGCCCGCGTCCACAGATGGGCCAGCAATGTCCAGAACACGTGACCCAGCCGCGGATTCACCTACAGCACGAGCACGCGGCTCGGCAACTACATCACACACATTACCGTCAAACCATTGGTTGACTTAAATAAGTATCCCATTGCATACGATCAGTAGTAGAAAGTGAATCAAAGTAAGGAGACGAATCCTCAACAAACTGCACATCCCCACTCACAAAAAATTCACGAGTAACCAAATCAAACAAAACGCCGACCTTTTTTTGCAAAAAGGATATCCAACAAAGATGCATCTCCGAGACTTAGAATCAAACACAGGCACCCAAACACACGGATACTATCATACGAAGGAGGAACACCATAAAGACACTCATAGGGGGTTTTGTCATGCAATACAGGAGTAGGAGTGAGATTAATAAGCTGAACAGCAGCCTCAACACAGTCCCCCCAAAAAAATTTCGGTAAACGAGCTTGGAAACGTAAAGCACGTGCCACATTAAGAAGGTGACGATACTTACCTTCTACACGACCATTCTACCGTGGTATCCAATGTTATCAGGATCGGGATCCTACTTTGGATCGTAAGAGTTGGTAGGATCGAATCGACGGGATCGAATCGTAGGATCGTAAGATCCTACAATATAGGGTAAATTAGTGCTAATTATACTATAATATGGTCAAAAGACTCATGTTAGAACTTTACACATATTAATAATGATGTTTTTCATCACTAAACGGTGGTTGTAGTTCAATACTCTAAGATTGAATTAAGTAAGATGTGACTAGATGCTAATAGAAGAAAGATAATATTTTGAATTATTTTGTGAAATTTTATGATAGAATCGGATTGTAGTATCACAGGATCATAGAATCGTGTTATGATCCTTCCATACATGTTAATTTTGGTAGTTGTGTAGGATCGAAAGATCCTATTAAATTAAGATTCTATATAGGATCGGGATCGAAAGAGTCCTTTCGGATCGTAGAATCGTAGGATCATAAGATCCGGATTGAGATTTAACGACAATGACAGTATCAACACAACTAGTTTGATGTATGTAACATGCCTTTATAAGCAAAAAACTTTTTCAAACTAAGAAATTCCTGACTATTATTATTATTATTATCATAATGCAACACTTTAATTTTCAAATTAAATTGCGTTTTAACCATAAAATAAAAATTCTAAACAAGTTGTGTAACCTCTGATTTATGGCAATTAAATAAACCCAAGTCGCTCTGGAATGATCATCAACAATAGTAAAAAAGTATCGAGAACCATAATGAGCAGAAACTTTATTAGGACCCCAAATATCACAATGAATCAAGTAAAAAATAGCGATTGCCTTATTATTACTCAAAAGAAAAGAATTACGGGGTTGTGACGGGTCGTTGTATACTCGCCAAATATAACCTAATTTATCCAATATAGGATAAGTATAGGGTCGAATCCACAAGGAAGTAGGGTTAAATCAAGAGTTAATTAGTTAACTACAATGAGCTAAATCAATTTTTGGGTTTTTGAAAGTTTAACAATGATTCTAAAATCTAAATAAACTAGGAAATTTGCAAAGTAAATCAACAAGCAAGTAAAGGAGATAAAACAAGGGTAAAAGGACTAGGGGATTCACCAACATTCAATCCAAGAATCCAACAATCAAAACCAAGGGGAAAATCACGCACATAGGAACTCTAATTACTCTCTCGAGCTAATTAGAGGAGCTTGATTAGTCACTCATGACCTATTCTCATGGCATGAGCAACCAATCTAGTCAAATCAAGAACAACATGATTAATCAAGCTTCCCAAAACTAGAAAAATGCCTATTTTCATGGAGATCCTAGTCTAGCAACCAAACTTAGTTTATTCCTAGCTTCATCTCTCGATCCTTCACTAGGAATTCCAAATATGCAAGTTAAGTGGTGATCAAGCACCCAACAAACCAAGTAAAATAAGTTTGATCAACAAGTTCAACCCCAAAAGTTAACCCCCTAACTTAGATCTAGGATCCAAAGAGCAAATGAAGGTTACATCCCTTCCCCTAGTAAGATACTACTCACACATTATGGAAATAAAACAAAACAAAGCTTGAAATAACTTCATCACCATAACCATGGAGGAAAAAGAGAAAAATGCAAATAATCAACTAATAAAGCAAAATCTAAACAAACAAAGCATGAAATAAGCAAGAATAATGGAAGAAAAGAAGAAAATAAACAAAGATTACCAACTTTGAGCTTTCATAAATGAAGAATGGAGATCCAAATGCTTCAAACTTCCAGTTTTCTCTCTCCTAGGGTTTTGCTCTAAATTTGAATGCTAAAACAAGATTTAATTTCTCTCTGATCTCTAATTAATAATTGCCTCAATTGCCTCAATTAAAATAAGAGGAGTCCCTCTTATATAGTCATAAGAAATAAAACAGAAAAATTACAAAATAGCCCCCGCATAAAAGGCACTAAAATCGCAAAAAGTTTCCGGAAAAAATAACCCGACCCGGGCGCTCGGGTTGAGGTTGACCTGGGCGGGTCGGACCAACAGGATTGAAATTTGAGTTTTCCACAAATTGACCCGGGCGGGTCAGTTGACCCGAGCGCTCGGGTCAGTTTTCAGTTTCGTCAGTTTATTTTCAAACGGCCATATCTGACTCGTTTTTTATCAGAATTGAGCTTGTGACCACTTGTTGGAAAGCTATTGAGCCAAAATTTCATTTCCAACTTGTATCGCTCAAAAATATTTTATGTGCTGAAAGTTATGGCCATTTGAAGTTGACCCTTATGCGCAAATCCTTCCAAAACTTCTTATATTTGCCCCCGGAACTCGGTTATGCTTCCTTGATGCTTCCTTGACCTTCCTCTTCGATATTAATATTCGGGGTTGTGCAAGTGTCCTCCAAGCATGCTCCTAAGTCCTGAAATGAAACAAATCGCCCAAAGAAAGTGCATACAGGAAGGAAAATTGCACAAATTAAGGAAATAGCTAACAAACTAGCCTAAACTAATTCAAAAACAACTATAATACCAACTAAAAACTATCAAAAAGTAAAGGAAAAAACAAGACATCAAACTCCCCCAAGCTAGATCTTTGCTTGTCCTCAAGCAAAATAGATTAAAACACAAGTAGGAGAATGAAAACTTATTTGAAAACAAAATGAAGAAGGAAGAGGGAAGAAAAATGAAAAAGGAAGGAAGGATAAAGAATTTACACTAACTCATTTTCGTAGGAATCACGATTGCATTTAGCACATGCAACAAGCTCTTGAAACCCCTAGATTGCTCTAGAGGGCGAGTGGGATCTCGCGGGGGTTTCCAAAGAGTTTTCAAACCCACAACTCTAGTTTTCATCAACAATTTATTCAATCAAATTCAAGAGTAATGCCCAAGTCCACTATCAATGAAATGGTTCACAAGCAAGGATAGAGATCAACTTTCAAAACAACTAATTTCCAAGTGTACTCATAGGTTATGGGTAGAGAAAGCAACTAATCATGATTGCAAAAGGATACCTAATTAGGCTTTTTACTCGCTCATTAGAGAACACCTAGCTATCCAAAAGATTTAGAGCCCATCAAGTGTTATAGAAGTTCAAACCACTAGTCCACGATCCCTAGACACACAAATATGCCTTAGACTCCACTCTACTCAAAACTTTAGAAAAATTAGTACTAAGTGTGGGATGCATCCACAAATTGACCTCTTTTATTGGAATTCTTCTATTCTTTTTGCTTTTCGTATTTCTTCACTTTTTTTTTTTTCATTTTTCACGCCTTTTTTTACTGTTTTTGGCTTTTTCTTTTTCCCTTATTACGGGAATTTTTGCTATACAAAAGAGGAGTAATTACTCACTAAAGAGAAACATGAGAACTCGTGGCTTTTTGTACCACTTATTACAAACGAAAAGAAGTAAAAACTAAGCTTTTTGTAGAGTTTTGTTTGGGGACATGATGAGCATATCTAGGGACACATAGGGACCGCAAATTTGAAGCTAAATTTATTCAAGCATGAGCAACATAGTCAAGATTCAAGACTAGACATCCAATTGAGCATTCATTGGTTTTATTTTGGTTGATTCTAATGCAATCAAGATTAATTACCTCCTAAAGCACCACAACCCAAGCTCACACTCTTCCAAAAGGTGCCTCTAAACATATACTCAAAATCCAAGCAAGGAATCCACATATATCATCAACTAGCATCTTCCTTGGGCAAGGAAATCAAAACTTTATTCAAAGCTAAAACTTCTTTTTGTTTTTCTTTGTTTTTCAGATTTTTTTGCTATTTTTGCTCTTTTTTAAAATTTATTATTTATTATTTTCATTTTTTTTAGAACTAAAAACAAAGATTGAAAAAGAAGGGAAAGAAAAGGAAAGGAAAGGAAAGAAAGCTAAAACAAATAAAGAAGATGAAAAAAAAGAAAGAAAATTATTTTTGGGTTTTTTTTTTAAAAATAAATGATTTTTTTTTCTTTTTTCTGAAAATGAGTAAAAAAAAAATATAAATTTCCCCCAAGCTAGCGGATAATTACTTCCCCAAGCTAGCGGATAATTACTTCCCCAAGCTAGAAGAAAGCATTGTCCTCAATTCATGAACAAGAGAATCAAGGGGGAAGGGAAGGGAAGGGAAGGTTAACCAACAAACCAACAAACCAACATGCCAAACGAGGGTCAAAGTATGCAAATGAGTACATACAACCAAACTAAAATCAAATAAAAGCTCTCAAAATAAAGAAAATTATAAGAAAGAAAGAAAATAAAAGCAATAAATACGGGTTACCTCCCGAGAGTGCTCTTTTTAAGGTCGATAGCTCGACCATGTGTGAGGTCATCATGGAGGGCGGAAAGAGTAGTCCTCAAAGTTGATGGGGGAAAATCTTTGAAATATCAAGCCATGAGTTTCATTAGTTGATCTTTTGTCATCTGTCACAGCTTGCATTGAATCACACAAAGGGTCATGACATCCATCATAAACCCAATCATGCACATCCCAAGTCTTGAGGCTCACCACTTCATGACTACATGCATTTATGTGGTCCACATTCTTCATGAGTGGAGTCCTATTGGTTTTCTTGGATGCAAACTCCATTTTTTCTGTACAAGTGGGAGGAAGCTTAGTAGTCTTCTTCTTCTTCAATGGGGCTTCGAATACCTTAAACTTTGCTTCTTCCGGATGATAGATAGAAACCTTGTTCACGACTTTCTTGAGGTTGTAAACTTCACCTCCCCTTTCTTGTTTCTTCCTTGATATCACATCGTGAAAGGGTTCCCTTACCTCATTCAAGGCCTTAAGACTTGATAGATCTTGCTCAAGAGTGTCCATCCAATGCACTTCTTCCATGATGGGGGCTTTCATACTTTTGTTAAATGCAAATGCCATTTTTTCATCTTCGACCGTCAAAGTCATGATATCTCTCTTCATATCCACAAGCACCCCGACCGTTTTCAAGAAGGGTCTTCCCAATATGAGAGGCACTTGAGAGTCCTCTTCCATCTCCATCACAACAAAATCACAAGGGATAAAGACTCTCCCTACTTGCACCGGCACATCTTCCAATTCTCCAACGGTGACCTTAACCGAACGATCCGCCAATTGTATTACTCTTCTAGTAGGTTTAAGCTCAAAGTTGAGCTTTCTTGCAATTGAAAGCAGCATGAGGCTAACACTCGCCCCTAGGTCGGCCAATGCTCTTTTTGACTCCAAATTTCCAATTCTCACGGGAATAGAGAAAGAACTCGGATCTTCTAGTTTTTCGGGGAGCTTGTTTTGGAGAACCGCACTAACCTCGACGGTGAGAGCAATAGTAGAACTTTCCTCAAGTTTAGACTTGTTGGAGAGAAGTTCTTCGAGAAATTTAGCATTGGTAGGCATTTGAGCCATAGCTTGGAGAAATGGAATGTACACTTGTAGACCCTTCATTACTTCAAGGAATTTGACAAACTTGTCATTGAGTTGCTTCTTCATTAACCGTTGAGGATATGGAACCGGAGGAGTGTAGTTCTTCATTGGAAGAGACTTTTTACTTGATTTCTCAGTTTCAACTACTATAGGAGTTCCATCCTCTTGAACGTCTTCCACAATGACTTCTTCAACCTCTTTACCCACTCCACTATCGACATTCTCACTCTCCTTAGAAGGACTAACATTATCAAGTTCAGGAATCTTAGGACCCTCATAGTGAGCCCCAGATCTCAAAGTGATGGCTTTACCTTGATCTCGAATAATGGGTTGGCTAGGAAGTTGGGTGGAAGAGTTTGAAGAGTTGTTGCTCACTTGTTGAGCGACTTGGGCAAGTTGGATTTCAATGATCTTATTATGGGCATTCATTTGTTGGAGGGAAGTGTGTATGTCTCCAAACTTCCTATCGTTATCGGCATTGATTTTTATTTGTTGAGCTAGGAAGAGTTTGAAGGTTGATTTTAGGGAAGATTGTTTTGGTTGATTTGGTTCAAAGGGAGCTCTAGGGGTGGTTGTGTGAATGTTTGCTGGGGGTTATGGAATCCGAGTGGTCTAGCTTGGTAAGGTTGGGGTGGTTGAGGGTTCTTCCATCCTCCACTCGCATTGTTATTCCATCTTGCATGGTTGTTGAAGTTAGGATTTCCCTCACCCCTAGTATTCACCCATGCAACATGGTCCATAGACCCACCACAATAAGAGCTAGTGTAGTCCGACCCACCAAAAATCTCACAAGAAAAAGTTTGGGAGGTGCTTTGGCTAGGAGATGCCAAGCTTACCTTTTCCAATTCCTTGGCAAGGGTATCAAGTTTTGCATTGATGTGGTCAATGGCATCAAGATCATACTTGCCTTTGCTTGCAGTCTTCTTTCTTGTGGTTCTAGTAGAATTCCCCCAAGAGTAGTGTCTTACTACCTCTTCAATTGTAGGCTCAATAGTGTCAACCAAAAGCTTTGTTAGTTGGCCTCCCGCACCCGAATCAAGGTTTGCACGGGTCATAGGAAGGAGACCATCATAGAAGCTTTGCATAAGCATCCATTGACTATAACCATGGTGAGGACAAGATCTTCGAAGATCCTTGAACTTATCCCAAGCTCCATACAATGTCTCATCCTCCTCTTGAGAGAAATTAGTTATCTTCCTCGTAGCTTCGGATTTCTTCTCTTGAGAATAGAACTCATCCACAAAAGGCGTGGTAACTTGTGCCCAAGTTGTCAAAGAGTCTTCCGAAATGGATTGCAACCATTTCTTAGCCTTACCCACAAGAGAAAAATAAAATAGGTTGAGCCACACAAACTCTTGACTCACATTGTTTTGCTTCACCGTGGCACATAGCTCCAAGAAGTTAGCCAAATGCTCAAGAGGGTACTCATGATTCATACCCCCATATGCCTCTTGTTTGATCATGCGAATCAAATGCGGAGAAAATTCAAAGTTGGCGGTAGTAGTTGGGCGGCGAATACCACTTTTGAGTTCAAATGCCTCGGGATGCCCAAAATCCCGTAATGCTCTAGGAGCCTCATCCCCCATAGTGCTAGAAGTAGTGGAGATAGACGACTCTTGCTCAAAACCCGGTTGTTCAACACCCGGTTGTTCAACGATCGATGGTTGAGGTGTGGGTTCCCTAATGATTCTCCTTAATTGCCTCAATGTACGTATTTTCAAGGTTATGATCGATGGGGATGGTTGGATCGCCCCTCAATCTTCGTGACATGCAACCAACAAAGCTAAGGAGAATATTAGTAAAAACAACCAAGAGGTAAACACACCAAAATAAAGAAAAAGACAATTTAGTCTCAAAATTAACCAATTAGCTAATGTTAACCGCTACTTCCCCGGCAACGGCGCCATAATTTGACGGGTCGTTGTATACTTGCCAAATATAACCTAATTTATCCAATATAGGATAAGTATAGGGTTGAATCCACAAGGAAGTAGGGTTAAATCAAGAGTTAATTAGTTAACTACAATGAGCTAAATCAATTTTTGGGTTTTTGAAAGTTTAACAATGATTCTAAAATCTAAATAAACTAGGAAATTTGCAAAGTAAATCAACAAGCAAGTAAAGGAGATAAAACAAGGGTAAAAGGACTAGGGGATTCACCAACATTCAATCCAAGAATCCAACAATCAAAACCAAGGGGAAACAAATGGGGGATCACAAGGGGAAAATCACGCACATAGGAACTCTAATTACTCTCTCGAGCTAATTAGATGAGCTTGATTAGTCACTCATGACCTATTCTCATGGCATGAGCAACCAATCTAGTCAAATCAAGCACAACATGATTAATCAAGCTTCCCAAAACTAGAAAAATGCCTATTTTCATGGAGATCCTAGTCTAGCAACCAAACTTAGTTTATTCCTAGCTTTATCTCTCGATCCTTCACTAGGAATTCCAAATATGCAAGTTAAGTGGTGATCAAGCACCCAACAAACCAAGTAAAACAAGTTTGATCAACAAGTTCAACCCCAAAAGTTAACCCCCTAACTTAGATCTAGGATCCAAAGAGCAAATGAAGGTTACATCCCTTCTCCTAGTAAGGTACTACTCACACATTATGGAAATAAAACAAAATAAAGTTTGAAATAACTTCATCACCATAACCATGGAGGAAAAAGAGAAAAATGCAAATAATCAACTAATAAAGCAAGATCTAAACAAACAAAGCATGAAATAAGCAAGAATAATGGAAGAAAAGAAGAAAATAAACAAAGATTACCAACTTTAAGCTTTCATAAATGAAAAATAATGGAGATCCAAAAACTTCAAACTTCCACTTTTCTTCTCTCCAAGGGTTTTGCTCTAAACTTGAATGCTAAAACAAGATCTAATTTCTCTCTAATCTCTAATTAATAATTGCCTCAATTAAAATAAGAGGAGTCCCTCTTATGTAGTCATAAGAAATAAAACAGAAAAATTACAAAATGACCCAGCATAAAAGGCACTAAAATCGCAAAAAGTTTCCGGAAAAAATAACCCGACCGGGGTGGGTGAGATGACGGGCGCTCGGGTTGAGGTTGACCCGGGCGGGTTGGACCAACGAGGATTGAAATTTGAGTTTTCCCCAGATTGACCCGAGCGGGTTAGTTGACCCGAGCGCTCGGGTCAGTTTTCAGTTTCCTCAGTTTATTTTCAAACGGCTATATCTCACTCGTTTTTCATCGGAATTGAGCGTGTGACCACTTTTTTGAAAGATATTGAGCCAAAATTTCATCTCCAACTTGAATCGCTCAAAAATATTTTATGTGCTGAAAGTTATGGCCATTTTAAGTTGACCCTTGTGCGCAAACCCTTCCAAAACTTCTTATATTTGCCCCCGGAACTCGGTTATGCTTCCTTGATGCTTCCTTGACCTTCCTCTTCGATATTAATATTCGGGGTTGTGCAAGTGTCCTCCAAGCATGCTCCTAAGTCCTGAAATGAAACAAATCGCCCAAAGAAAATGCATAGAAGAAGGAAAATTGCACAAATTAAGGAAATAGCTAACAAACTAGCCTAAACTCATTCAAAAACAACTATAATACCAACTAAAAACTTTCAAAAAGTAAAGCAATAAACAAGACATCAGGTTGTTTACCCATAAAATAAATATGACAATCCAAATCACACTTATGACTACGAACATAGGCTACTCCGGGTAAAGAAGAAAGAACTTTAAGACATGGATGACCTAAACGACGATGCCATAGCAGACTCACATCATCAACCTTAGTTAATTTATTGGCCTGAGAGAACTTCCACGAACAGGCTTGAAAATATAGACCCCGCTAGACTACACTCCCGCTCCAATCAGGTTCTTCAAAGCGAGGTCCTGTATAGTACATAGTTTATCAGTGAAGAAAATAATTAACTTATGTTGAGCCAATAATTGAGACGAGATAATAAGCGCAAGTAAGAGCGGGGAACGTTTTCTCTCTTTTATGTGTCTCAAATGTCACAAACTCGTTTTTAAGTTAACTTTCTGCATTTTTCTTCGAAGTTGGTTTGTTATATATATGACTGGTTTGTTAGAAATTCATATAAATTGAATGCAATAGCTTTTACTACTTCATGTATATTAAACAAAATGATTGGTATTATTTCATATAATAAGAATGAAGTGGTTGCTAATACTGTTTCATATAGCTGGGATAAAGAGGTTGCCACTGTTTCATATAATTGGGATGAAGAGGTTGCTACCGTCGAGCAAGAAAGAAACAGTTGAGTTGAAACCCAAGCAAAGCATTACAACAATCTACTTTCAATTTACACATCATCAATATCTATCACAGTGTTTCAGGAAGCTAGATGGGAAAAATATCTGAAATAGAAGTTGCTGCCACAAATAATACAGAGCTGGGAGTTTGTCATCCATTGACCAGTAAACAAGCATGAATAGATACCACATGGCTTTGATGTCCTTGTCCAAGGCACTGTGATTCCTAATGATCAAAGTTAATAAAGCAAGCAGGTGACTTTATAGCTTAAGCTCTTCCAAGTAGTACATGGAAGTGTTATATGGTCTGTTCCAAATTCCAATAATATAGTTATAACCAGTTAAACTTCTATTTCAGACTAAAATAGCCTCATGTTCACAGTTCATATTCTTTGGACTACTTCACTCCTACTACCTTAATTTCAGTAAATAATTAGATCTCTTTATAGTTCAGTAAATAATATACACGAAATACTTTAACCTATTTCAGTGCAAGCTGTATGAAACGGATTACGTTATTTTATACAATTTGCACGAAGCGGCTTTTATCCGTTTCATACAATCATTCGAAATGAGTTCAACCTTGTTTCGTTCAATTGTACCTGAAACAACAGTAATCTGTTTTTGGAGGATTGCACGAAATAGTACTAAGTATTTCATGGAAATTGCACGAAATTGATTAGTTACGGAAAAAAAACGAATTACTTACATCGGATTGAAGTTCGTTTAGGTCAAAATTATCGTCCATTGAGTATCAAATTCAAATTTGTTAATTAGGTCTTTTTCAATTTATGTTTCTCTAACTTTGGGAGGAGGACATAATATTTTTTTTTTTGGAGAGAAGGTTTTTTTAGAGAGAATATGATAATGAAGGTTTTTAGGGTTGCGTTTAGTAAAGTGGGGTTGCGTTTAGTAACCCCCTTAACTAGTCACTAAGTTAAAAAAAGGTGGTTCTTTCTCTTATTGGTATTCGACTTGGGCCTGCCTAATTTCAAATTAAATGTAGGCCCTCTCTTATAAGACCTTAAGTATGATTTTTAACATAGTTTAACATATTAAAATTTTCCTATACATTGGAGATTCCTCGAAGTATGGTTTAAAAAATTAAAAGATAGATTTGTCATTTATCATATAGTTATACAACCTAGAAATATATGCACTTTTAGATGTTACACTGATGTACTAATAATTATTTATACGACTCTACCAAGTAGTACTTGGTCCAGTGGATAAGCGAGAGCACCTTTCCAACCTCAAGGTTGGGGTTCAATCCCCACGTAGAGGACTATGATGGTAAGGGATTACACTTACCCTTCCACAAATGCTGCCAGTGCTGGCCATTAAGACAGCGGGGTCCGGCCCACTTCTTCTTACCCAAAAAAAAAAAAAAATTTTTATACGACCTATATAGATATAAAATACAAATGATAACTATACTAACACTATAAGAAATACGAGCTACACTAGGAATAACAGTATAGTAGGTTTCAATTATATATATTTGGAGCCAATAATAACCAAAAAAAATCATAATACGACTACAGTAGTATTATGGTTTAACTATCTATATATAAGATGAGCTCTTAAAGAATATAAGGGTGACATGTTACATACTCAAATTAATTTTGAATTAAATATATATTTTTTAAAAAAAAGTGTACAATGTTTCATATTAAAGGTAAATAGAGTTTAAATGTTCATAGAGAACTAGAATTTGATACTCTTGATTGAAAAATAACTTTTAAAACACCCTTAAAAAACTTGTTAATTTCAATGCATACAATTATAATTACTTTATGTTAGAACGTCCTAGAAAAGTCATAGAAAAGAAAGAGTTTGAAACAAAATGAAATGGAGAAAATATCCAATTCATATAATTTATTATAGAGAACTAAGAATTTGATACTCTTGACTGAAAAATAACTTTTAAAACACCCTTAAAAAACTTGTTAATTTCAATGCATACAATTATAATTACTTTATGTTAGAACGTCCTAGAAAAGTCATAGAAAAGTCATAGAAAAGAAAGAGTTTGAAACAAAATGAAATGGAGAAAATATCCAATTCATATAATTTATTATCACACATAATCGGGTACATAATTACATACATATAGTTACGCATAGCCCGTGCACGGTGCATCAAACGAGCTTCGAAAATTAGTACATTAATATAAAAGTTATAAAAAAGTCGACATTTTGAAGATATAAACTGAGACAAATCCAGTAAATTCATATGGTCATATTTTTCCATCTAACTTTGACCATTAAAAGTAAGAGGGAAAAAAGAACTAAACAGTACAAGTTAATTAAAGTTGATTAAAACGAATGGATGAATAATAGTACCAAATTTTTGGTTTTTTTTTTTTCCTTTCTTTGTTGGCATAGCCGCATAGATTCCTGTACGAATTAGAATTAGTTAGTTTATATTTTGAAGTTTAACCCAGGCATAAGGGCATATGGTGCCATGCGACTCAGTCAAATCTTACGACGATTATGGGTTATCTAGTTGGATGCAATTTTTAATAATCTGCGGGGATAGCTCAGTTGGGAGAGCGTTAGACTGAAGATCTGAAGGTCGCGTGTTCGATCCACGCTCACCGCATTTTTTGTATAGTTTGTAACTTTTTTTTTATATATAAATACATTTTCATTATATAATTAACGGATAATCTACCTAATAAATAAAGAAGCATAATAATTTATTTGTCCTTCAAAAATATTATAATAGGCGGTCAATTTTAATATAAAGATTAAACCAAAGCCCGCTACGTTATACAGCAGCGTTGTCCATCGATCTACGCAACTGATATCCAATAAATCTCACTTTAGCACTGATAATAAAGCCCCCATTTTCCTTCCTTTGTTTCCCTTTCATTCTCGAACTACAACACACATTTCAAAACCCTAACCAGACAGTCTTATCGAACGGATTAAGCTAGTCGGCTAAATGGATTAAACGAGTCAGTTTGAATGAGTTAAAGAATGTGATTGCGAGTATATTAAGCGAGGTCACTAAATAAATTAAAGCGATCGCTAAATAGATTAAACTAGTCCTTTGTATTAAGAAGGTGGCCTATTCTATTCTCAATATTGGGTTTGGGCGGTCTTGCTAATTTTTAAATTAAAAGTAGACGGTCTCTTGCCAGAGACCAGCGATTGTCCTTATATAGATTTATATAGTTTGAACACATATATTATTCTTTTTTTAAATATTTTTAGTTCCAACCTTAAAAGGAACAAAATTCTTTAGTGAGAATGATGTGCAAGCTTGTATAAATTTTTTAATTATATATTTAGCGGATAATCTACCCAATAAATAAAGAAACATAATTATTCATTTGTCCTTATATAAATTTATGTAGTTTGAGCCATTGTTGTCGAGGTTGGGATCCCATTTTGGATCCATGGGATAGGATCGAATAGATAGAGATCGGATCGTAGGATGTAAGATCCTACAAATTTGCAAAGAGGAGCAATAAAAAATGTTACTAAATGACTAAATACACATCTTTCAGGACAATATGAATGCTAAAAACATAGTTTTTCTCACATAATATTGATATTTTAAAGGCAATAAAGCTTCGTAGAGAGAGAGATTAGATTAAAAATAAATTTTGTGTTTATGAAGTTGGGTTATCATTTTTGGGCTTAGAAAACTTTTGTTGCTTTTGGGATCATTTTAATAAGTACAAAAGTAGGATCGTCCGATCCTACATATCTGCCCGCATCTGTTACGATCCTACATTATCATGATCAATCATTCAACAATCTAAGTGAAAAGTAGAACTACCTATCCTATACGATCCTATACGATCTTGTCGATCTGCTCCGATCCAAGAAGCCCAGTGATTACGCTTTGCAGTCCAGTTCGTTTTGCAAAAATTGGATCTTATGATCCTACCGTTCGGATTGCGATTGTAATTATAATGGTTTGAGCACATATATTATTAGTTTTTTTAAAGTAAAGATGTGTTGGTATATTTTAGTTCCAACCTTAAAAAGAACAAAATTCTTGGTTCACTGCGAGTAACATGAGCAACGATAAAACACTATTAGTTAGAGGTCATCTGGCCATTATCATATTATCGGGGATTATTTTTGTAATTTGACATATTAACATACACAAACATGTATTGATTTATAAATAACAAGTGTATCAACCAGCGTAAACGGGGAGTTGATTTATAAATAACTAGTGTCGTAAATACAAAAATAATGGTTCAATAAATATCCATTTGCACTTTTTTTGGGAAAAAAGTTAGTAAAGCAACATTGTCGATGCAACTTTTCTTGTTTGTCGGAGATCGCAATTTTCTTTTTGACAAAAAGTACAATTTAACCCACACAAATAGGGGTTGATTGATGAATAATGAGTGTCTGTCCAGCATCGACGTAGGCTTTTTATAAATAACGAGTGTCTTTATCTATGGCTTGAGTTTATAAATTCTGAGATTATCGCGATAGTGGACCGATAGGCGATAGTGTTTTATCGGTCGTCGAGTAACATACTAAGAGCCACTATTGACTTCCTAATGTATTTGACAACTAGCTATTAACACCTAACAACTAATGACCAAGCACACATGATCTCACATGTGAATATTTTTCTTTTATATTGTTGACAATAAAACTTTATGGAATTTCGTTTTCCTGTATTACGTACTGAGAAATGATGGAATGACATAGCAACAAGGAGTAAATTACTATTATTAAAACTATGCAATTGACGGTTATATAATCCAAATTACTGAAGTTTGACCCCGAAAAGACAAACGTTTCGTCTAAGCATAAACGGGTGACTATAATACATGAAGTTATTTGTTAATGCATACTTATATCGTCCAAAGAAATTATTTATTAGTGGTCAAACTGTGAAAACACTAACCGTATATCTTATATACAAGGAAACATAATTATATTGAGATACTTCTAAAAAAATTGGAAAGGATATTATTAACTTTGAAACTCATTTCAAAAAGTACAAATTTTAAATTAATGGACAATTATTATTAAACATTGTTTAATAGATTGTATTAACCTTTTAGGTGAAGAGTGGTAAGAAGGTGAGGATCGAGGGTTTAAACCTTCTTGTATATTTGTCTTTTGAACAGTAATATTAAGATTTCAGACACTGTTTTTGTCCACTACTAAAATATTTGAGCCCCTACGAAATGATGTGGCAAATCATCTCCTTTCTCTCTCCCAAACTCTAGCCTCTCTACTCAAACTTAGCCTCCATTAGTGTTCTTGTAGAGGGATTACGTAGGTTGTTATACCGGTTGAAAGCCCAAAATATTGTTATTTTATTTGCTTGATTGTTAGTTTTATTTGTTTATAGTTTATTTTTAATAATTTACCTCGATTGTGAGGGTTGTCTCCATCGATATGATTGTTTTATCTACTACCGTCGTGATGAGAGTCTTGGATTTTTTAGTTGGCTTTTGAAGTTTGAAGATGTGGGAATTCATACTTATTGGTTGAAGATCAAGAATATTCTTTCGTTTATGGTTAGGAATATTAAGATGAAGGTTAGATTCAATTTACTATAACATCGACGTAAGGCGTTGAGTCGTCGAATTTCGTTTATGTTTGGAACTTGGAATATTTGTAGGAATATATAGATGCATATATCGGAATTTCGGAAACGATTTCTAACTCTATCGTAGGATCGCTAACATAATCAAACATATGAATCATTCAATAGGGATTAAATATCAAACCTTTGTAGCGTGATTTCAGGTTGTATGCAAGCTTTTGAAGATCAGAGAGCCCCAAATGTTGCTCCTCTAATCGGTCCCACACGAACACCGGTTGAACACGGCGTTTGCTAGAACGAACGGAAGAGAAAAGATCCCTTGCTTTTTGGTGGTATAGGCGCTAGGTTTTAGAGGGAATAGATTTGGGTTTCAATTCCTCTCTTGTGAAAAGCGATTAATGAATTGATCACCTAAACTCTAATATTATATCCTATATATAATAGAAGAGTCATAGGTTAGTTAGGAGAACTAATTCTCCTCCTATTACCCTTTAGGCGGCTGACCCTAATCCTAAATGGATTCGGATTGCTTTGTCCAACTTGTGCTACAATGTGTGACCTCATAGGATTAATATATTTTAGTTATAGGCCCAATCAATATTGTCCCATTAATCATATTTATTCTCTAGCAAGAAAATAAGATTACTAAAATAATTAACTTTATTATCTTCATAATATTATTCCTATTTATATTTAGTAATTGCTTGGGGATGTCTAAGGACATATTCCTTCAATCTCCCCTTGTCCAGAAGACAAGGCGCAATGTTAAATTCCTTAAGTCACTTAATGTCAAATTTGATAACACGATGTTATTCTCAAATTTATGTTCCTTGATCGTTGAGTTCGAGCTGCTCAAATGAAGATTAACTCTTTAATCCTATTCCGCATGGCCATGCAATTTTCCAGTTCTCGCTCATCGAGGCCCGGGACACCATTCCTTTTTAATAGGAGGACTTATCCACTCTTGTATGACCATAACTCCCCTCGATTCTTAGCCCACGATCGTTGCCTTTATAACCTCCTTTTACGGCGCGGCGTTTTACGAGTGTCAAAGTTAAACTAATTATGTTGTGGTTATTAAGACATACTCATGTCTAAGGAATCCACTAAATATAGTAGTTCGATTCTACTTTTAGAATCTAATTAGGTCAGAGTCTCAATGTATCGACTATACATCCATATAATCAATTGGACATCTGTATGTCTCCATGGCCCCATGGAGGCTGCGCTATCCCAATTGATTATATACTAGTATTTTAAATAAATCACTTATGTCAATTAATGATTTAGACTAGGGACTTTAAATAAATTGTGATTTCGGTTCACTTTATAGGATTCCATTATCAAAACGTTTTCGATAATCCTATTTGAAAACCACAAATTATTTGGACATTTTATTTAATACTAAACCAAGCGATTAAATAAGGAAATAAATTTTTATTGATAAACATTCAAAGCATAATAAATGTCTTTACAATTGTAAACATGAAGTAAACAACCTAAAGCCGTTCTCCCATATGATTAAGCCCCGTAGACCTAGTATGACACTCATGCTTAGGTTGGCAAGCGGTTTAGTCGAGAGGATGCTGCTATATTATCCTCGGTATGAACCTTGCTTACATACGTAGTATCCGGTAACAACTAACTCCTCATCTCCACCATATACCAAAAATTATCCTTAGTCCTTCGCAAGTACTTAAGGATGTTTTTTTTACAATCCGGTGCGCATCTCCTGGATTTTTGTGGTATCTGCTGCATATACTCAAAGCATATACAGCATCCGGTCGAGTGTATATCATGGCATACATAATGAATCCCTCTTTAGAAGCATAGGGAACATTACTCATACGCTTGACCTCATCGGGACTCGAAGGACAACGACTCTTTGGAGTGTTATGCCATGTTGCATGGGAATGAAACCTCTCTTGGAGTTTTCCGACTTGAACCTTGCAAGACCTTATCAATATAAGTCTCTTGACTAAGTCAATCGGCCTTTTCGACCTATCTCTATAGATCTTTATTCCCAATATGTGCTTTCGGCCTCTCCCTAGGTCTTTCACAGAGAAAGCAATTTTTAAGCCATTCCTTGGCGGCTCGGGCATAGTCTTATCATTTCCTATGAGAAGTATGTCATCCCACATACAAGACCGGAAAAATAATACTACTCCCACTTAACTTGTTGTATACACAAGATTCCTCTTCATTTAAAGCCAAATTTCTTGGTTGCCTCATCAAATCGAGGTTCCAACTCCTTGATGCTTGCTTTAGTCCATAAATGGATTTCCTAAGCTTACATACCCTCCCCGGATTTTCTAGATCTTAAAACCTTGAGGTTGTGTCATGTACACATCCTCTTTCAGAAACTCATTCAGAAAGCGGTTTTGACATCCATAGCCATATTTCATAGTCATGAAGAGCGGCGATCGCAAGGATTATCCTAATGGACTTCGGCATAGCTCTTGGTGAGAAGGTTTCATCATAGTCAATACCATGAATTTATTTGAAACCTTTTACGCCAGCAACCTTGCTTTGAAAACACTAATGTTTCCATCCTTGTCTGTTTTCAACTTGAAAATCCCATTTGCATCCAATGGGTTTTACCCCATCGAACAAATCGACCAAGTCCCATACTTGATTTTCGGACATGGAATCCATTTCGGATTTCATGGCCTCAAGCTATCTTTCGGAGTCTTGACTATCCAAAGCATCTTTGTAGCTATTAGACTCTTTGATTCTAAAATCGTTATTTCAGAACTTTTAGTCAAAGGAAATCGATATATCTCTTTGACGGAATGATGGTCCCTCTTAGACCTACGTTGGGAACAACGGAAAGAAGTTTCTACCTCACTAGGTTGAGTGACTTCGCATGGGTATCTCCCAAGTGGGACGGTAGGAGGTACGTGAATTGAATGCACCACCTCTGAGCATTTTCATCCGGGCCGCCTCGATGAGGTGTTAACCTCATCCATTTGTTACTCATCTCGAACTTCTTCGAGATATACATTTCTCCCTTGTTTTTAGAAATAAACTCCTTTTCGAGGAAAGACACCATTACGAAGCAACAAACACTTTGTTTCGCTTTGGTTGTAGAAGTAGTATCCCTTAGTCTCTTTTGGGTAACCCACAAAAGACATTTATCGGATTTGGGTGAAAGCTTATCGGAAAGTAAACGTTTTACATAAGCTTCACGACCCCGTATCCTTAGAAAAGACAATTTTGGAACGTTTTATTTGTCCACATTTCATATGGTGTCTTTTCCACTACTTTGGATGGTGCTCTGTTAAGTGTGAATGCATTTGTTTCAGTGCGAATCCCCGAGAATGAGATAGGGAGATCGGTCAAGACTCATCATGGATCGAACCATATCAAGTAGAGTTCGATTCCTTCTTTGGAACGCCATTTAGCCGTGGTGTTCCGGTGGAGTCCATTGTGAAAGTATTCCACAATCCTTCGAATGATCACCAAATTCTTGAGATAAATATTCACCACCACGATCGGATCGTAATGCCTTAATTTTCTTCCCCGAGTTGGTTTTGTACTTCATTGCAAATTCCTTAAATTTTCAAAGGATTTAGACTTATGCCGCATGAGGTAAGCTTATATCCAAATCTGCTCACATCATCGGTAAAAGTAATGAAGTAAGCTGTACCCTCCCTAGCCAACGTACTCATAGGTCCACACACATCCGTATGTATGAGGGGCTAAAGGTCATTGCCCCTTTCACTTGAACTTTGTGAAAGGAGACTTTGTCATTTTCCCCATCAAGCAAAACTCACAAGTATCAAATGATTCGAAATCAAATGATTTGAGAATTCCATCTTTATGAAGTTTCTCAATGCGCTTTGAGCTTATGTGGCCTAATCGACAATGCCATAGGTATGTAGGGTTTGAATCATTTGCTTTATGTTTCTTCTTTGTCTATGTTATAGATGTGGGTTTCTAAGTCTAGCACATATAAACCATTTGATAACTTAGCGGAGACATAGAACATATCATTCAAATACGCGAACAACAATTGTTCTTTATTGTAAATGAATAACCTTGGAATCCAAAACGAGGAATCGAAATAATGTTCTTTGTGATGGCAACGGGAACATAATAACAATTATTAAGTTCTAAAACTAATCACGAAAGTAAAAGTAGACTATATACTCCCCCTTTGCCAATGTAGCAACTCGTGCTCCATTGCCAACGCGAAGATCTACTTCACCCTTTCCCGATGTTCTACTTCTTTTGAGGCCTTGCATATTACAAATAATGTGCGAACCACAAGCGGTATCAAATACCCAAGAGCGAAGTTGCTAAGTTAACTTCTATAACATACATATACGAACTAGAAACTCCTTTCTTTTTGATCCTTCATATACTTGGGGCAACTACTTTTCCAATGACCAACCTTGTTACGAGGTGTAACAATAGTGCTCATCGGCAACTTTTGGTTTTGGTGTAACGATTCCCATATCCCTTTCAATTGCAATGAAACGTTTAGCATTCAATTTGTCCCTTCGAAAGGACGGAGCGCAAATTACAAGTAGCATTGTTGGTGTTGATATTGTTGTTACTAGACATAATTACTACTAACAAATAATAAAGCAAGATTCAATCGATGTTTATCAAGAAAGCAATAATTAAACAAATTTTAATTACGACTACCCTTTATTCAAAATGAAAGTCCCTATTGAATAAAGAAATAACCAAAGATCCCCTCCCACTACAATCAAACGGACTTTGGCCATGCCTTCAATTTATAGTAGTTGAGGTAAGTAAACACTTTACTAATTATAACTAATTATAATTCTTGGTAGACGAGGTTAACAACTCCTTGTTACTCCTATCTCTTTGCTTCAAAACCCCAAAACTTTGTCTTTTGATGATTTTGTTGAGTTAAACCAAACATTAACATGTAAGTTTTCAAAAAGCATACCCTACTATCCCGGAACTATGAGCAACACCGCTTTGGCGGAACCTATTACTCATGATCTAAGGCTTTATGGGTGTTGTTTGGAAAAGCAATTGAACTTCAATATTACTTTTGGGGACCTAAGTTTACTAATATGGTCAATTAATAGTGAGCACATGAATCAATTAACCACAAAACAAACTTAGAAGCAAGCATTTAAACAAAATAAATGCAAGAGAATTATAAAAGCGATAATTAAATGATCTAGTATGGCCCTATACTTAGGAAAATAACTAATCTTCATGAATCCTCCCTTGAATCTCCATGGATCACCATCCTTGAACTCCTTGGATCCTCATGCTCGATTACATAATTTGAATTAAAAAATAACGAAAATTTAAAATTACAAAAATACAAACGATTCGCAGATCGTATTTAATTTACATTCAAATATAACGATTCGCGAGATCGTAATTACTATCCTAATTTGGGCCATACTAGTCATAACATGCAAAATATAATATCATACATATTACATTAAACATCCACGCATTTATAATATCAAATAAAACAAACACAAACTATTTACTTATTAACAATTAATAAGCTTAAAATCAACTTTTCCATAATAATTATAAAACTTAACAAATTTAAGTTAGAAATTATTTAGGAAACTTTATTATTTTCATTCAATTATTCATTTAAACATGGCAATAATCATTATTATTCACAAATTTGCAAAATAGGAAAGTTTTGGATTTATACTCAACTTTGAAAAATTAGATTTTATAAAAATTTTTTTTTTTTTTATTATTAGGAGATGGTTGACCCAGATTGAGAACAATTGGAAAATTAACAATTAAATTTCGAAAATTCGAAAATAAATTTTAGGGTGATCTACTGAATTATCTTAACAAATAAAATCAAATATTTTAATTGTTATCCTTAAAATTTATGAATAATCAAATTAAACATAAAATTTAACCAAAATTCACAAATAATATGATAATAATCGAAATTAGTGGGGAAAAATAATCCAGTTATTTTCAGCCGTCATATTATTCAAGATCTATGTTGGTGATGAATATTAGATTATTTAACAAGGAAAAAATCAAATCTTTTAATTGTTAACAAATTATTTCAATGATTAATCAAATTATACATTAAACAATTTTAAATCTAACAAATATATTTATAAAATTCCGAAAATTTTGGAGTGAATTAAACAATAAATTTCGTCCATAATATAAAAAATTCGGACCTTTAAAAAATTATTTGAGCATAAATCACTAATAAATCAATTATTTACAATTTCCAATAAATTAATATCAAATATTAATTATGCAAATTCAAGCCATAATAAATCCTCCCTTAATTGAATAAAAATAATAACTTTGCATACAATTATATGATCATATGAATATTATGAATTAGGCAAAAGCGATACCTTTGAGGAATATATAGATGCATATAGCGGAATTTCGGGAAACAATTTCTAACATCTATCATAGGGATCGCAAAACATAATCAAACATATGAATAATTCAATAGGGAGTTAAATATCAAACCTTTGTAGCGTGATTTCCCAAAGTTGTATGCAAGCTTTTGAAGATCGGGAGCCCAAATGTTGCTCCTCTGGTCGCTCCACGAACACCGAGTTGAACACCAACGTTTGCTAGAACGAAAGAGAAAAGATCCCTTGCTTTTTGGTGGTATAGGCGCCGGTTTAGAGGGGAATAGATTTGGGTTTCAATTCTCTCTTGTGAAAAGCAACGATTAATGAATTGATCACCTAAACTCTAATATTATATCCTATATATAATAGAAGTCATAGGTTAGTTAGGAGAACTAATTCTCCTCCTATTCCCCTTTAGACCGGCCCAACCCTAATCCTAAATGGATTCGGATTGCTTTGTCCAACTTGTGCTACAATGTGTGACCTCATAGGATTAATATATTTTAGTTATAGGCCCAATCAATATTGTCCTATTAATCATATTTATTCTCTAGCAAGAAAATAAGATTACTAAAATAATTAACTTTATTATCTTCATAATATTATTCCTATTTATATTTAGTAATTGCTTAGGGATGTCTAAGGACATATTCCTTCAATATTACCATATAAAAGAGGTTTCATTAAAGCGTTTATATTAGTAAACTAGCTTTGGGACCCATGCAATTTGCACGAAATTTCTTTTTTATAAATTCAATATTTTATGGTATTTTTCCTAAAATCATGATGTAAGTATTTAACCCGTAGATTATAAAAGTGTTTATATAGTGGTTAAGAATATATTCCCTCCATTTCTTTTTAATCTACACTTGTTAGGTTTTCTATTCTTGGTAACATGTCCATCTATTTTGTCGTCTTTTTTTTTCACCTCGTCATCCACTTTTAATGTATCTCTCAATTTTGATCTCCCCTCTATTTAGCGACCATCGATCCGGATTCCTCAACGGTGTTGCTTGCGGTTCCCTAACCTAGGCCAACGTAATTGTATGTTGTTTCGTTGTTCCTCCATTGTTCTTTGGCTTCATTATTGATCTAGTCATGGTAGATCGATCAAATTATTTTTGAGCGGAATGTGATTGTTAGAGAATTGGAATGCTATCAATATTACTGGCGTTGTTTCTCTCTTTTCACAATTTTCTAGTATTTAGGTTCTTTATATAGTTGCCTTATTGTATAAGAATCTTGTGGATTTATTTTGTATAGATCTAATTGACAAATTAATGCCTTAATTAGTGCCTAAATTTAAGGTGATTTTGACCATTGTTTAATAGTTTAATCATCTTTACTTGCCTAATCGAATCTATATTTCTAGAATATTTCCCATAATAGTCGTGATTTGCATATAATTAAAGTCTCATATAAAAAACCAAAAAAGAGTGAATATTGTTGGATCTTTATGTGGCAAGGTATTTTTATAGAATTGACACATCAACGAAAGCAATAAGGCAAGGCTTACGTGACAAAATCCCTATTGCTTTATAATATTATATAAAGTGCATTGACTTTTAGAGAAGGAATAAATATTTCTTGTATGTTACCATTAATGTGATTGCCTAATGTCTAATGTTAGAACAATTTTAGCTAAATTTCAAAACTAATATAATAGCTCGTGCCCCAAAAATTCAAGTCATTGTTTATAATAAATTCAGTCATGGACCGGGGGCGGAGGTATGTTCGGCTTAGTAGGGTCGATTAACCCCACATAAATGCGAAAATTTTGGATTTTTTTCCTTATATAAATTTGAGATTTTTGTAAATTTTGTGGTAAAATTGATTGTTTGAACCCTCTAAAAAGTAGTAATTTTATTTTGACCCCACGCAGGACACGTTATAGCCCGGCGTAAAACAAGCCGAAGCGAGCCGAACCAGGCGCAACCGAGCCAACCGAACCGGAACTAAACTAAACTAAACCGATTGAGCGGGCGGGGCGAAGCGAGATTAAATTATAACTAATTAATAGAAATGATAATAATTTAGGAGCTGAATTGAACGAACCGAGCGACCGAACTGAATTAGGCCGAACTGAATTGACCTAAGCGGGCGAAAATAGTGGAGAGAACAAGTCCTTAATACATATTCTGGATCTGCCACTGCATGTGACCCATTTATCTCTCATTCCTTTATATTGTAAATATGTATAGCTATCAACCAATGTGTAAAGATATCTATAATTATATAGGCGAACTACTGCAGATATCATAATTAATTAATGGCTACTCTGAAACTCATGACATTATACTAAAAGAAAGAAACACATGTATATTTACTAATCTTGTGTTTTCTATAATGATAATATAGACATTTTAGAATTTTAAGATAGGAATATTTCTTTCAATACACAAAAAACAACAAACTTTTTTTTACATAGTAAAAAAAGAAAAAATCTATATAAAAAATTCTCGTGTAACTCATAATGTGAACTACTGTATGTTATATCCAAAATTCTCGTATAACTGTTATTGTGAACTATGTTATTTACTTCTTGAGTTCTTGTCTTCTCTTTCACTTTTTTTTATATGAAAAAAATTATGGACATTACCTATTTTCTTCTCATTCACTTTCAATTATGGACTTTTTGTCTCTTTCACTTCATATTGCCTGACACATCATATTCATCCACTTCATATTACTCGCCATTTCTTCACCTGCTTACCCAAACACCATGAAAACACCCACTACAAACCAATTTTTTTTTAAAAAAACCGACTGATCATCTCATTAGAACTCAATTTTGGAACTTAAGCCCACTATTTTTCACACAAAATAAAAAGACTCATCTTCTCTTTCTTGATGCTACAACCACTACTTCTCATTTCAATCGTTTTTTTTAACTTAATTGGATAATCATCAATCATATTTTCAAGATTTTATTTGGATGAGTTGATCTTTTTCTCTCTCATTTTGATGTCCCTCTATTTAGCGACCATCGATCCGGATTCCTCACCGGTGTTGCTTTCGCGCTGCGGTTCCTAACCGGCCAACGCAATTGTATGTTGTTTCGTTGTTCCTCCATTGTTGTTTGGCTTTATTGCTCTAGTGGTGGTAGGATCGATCAAATTATTTTTGAGCGGAATGTGATTGTTAGAGAATTGGAATGCTATCAATATTCGCCGCGATTTGTTTCTCTCTTTTCACAATTTTTCTAGTATTTACGGTTCTTTATATAGTTGCCATATTGTATAAGAATCTTGTGGATTTGATTTGTATAGATCTAATTGACAAATTAATGCCTTAATTAGTGCCTAAATTTAAGGTGATTTTTGACCACTGTTTAATAATTCAATCATCTTTACTTGCCTAATCGAATCTATATTTCTAGAATATTTCCCATAATAGTCGTGATTTCCCTATAATTAAAGTCTCATATATAAAACCCAAAAAAAGAGTGAATATTGTTGGATCCTATGTGGCAAGTGTATTTTGTAGAATTGACACATCAAAGCAAGCAATAAGGCATGCATTGCCACGTGGCAAAATCCTTATTGCTTTATAGTATTATATAGATTGGATGATAAATTTCATATTGATGTTTTAGATTAAATTATCTTTTACATAAGAGTTATTATTATTGTAGATGCCGGATGGCAATTTATTAATGATAATCTTCCTCTTTCCTTAAAAAAAAATGTAAGACAAACATTTTCCTCTCGTTTTAATGAGTCCGTTTTGGAGAGACGGTCTCACGTTAGTGTTAACATGAGACCGGCGATGTCATATTGACATCACGCGCGTGCATCAAACCGAAGAGAGAATTTGTTAAGCGCTTGCACCTATTAGTTATGCTAGCCTTAAATTGCTTCTGGTGAATTAGTTAAGATCGAAGTATATTAGTTAAACATCAAGTATATTAGTTAAACGCTGAAGTATATTAGCTAAACGTGAAGTATATTAGTTATATCATAAAAATCGGATTATAATGCATTTTATTGGCCATAATTTCGTATAACGCATAAATAATTCTCTCTTTCTCAAAAAAAAAACTAACGCACTAATTCTCTCTTTCTTGAATAACTATCGCATTTTTGCATTAGTTATGCCAACCTCAAATAACCAATGCAAAAACAATGTTTACTAAAGCATACAATAAATAAAACTAATGACCTTAAAATCATAACTATTGACCTCCCATACTGTCAACCCTCAAAGTATAATTATTAACCAAATATCAAAACTATAACCATAAAACCATGCATCATTGTTACTCATGAAATTAATATATAATTATTCATATGCTATAATTATAATCTTTCGGTTATTTTCTAGACTAAAACTATTAGCCATAAAATCGGAACTAAAAACCAAAAAGTCATAACTAATGTAAAAAACAATAATAACTAAATACCCTAATATCATAACTATTTATCAGAAAACAATAACTAATAGCCAGAATCATAACTATCAACCATAAAACCATAATTATTAACCACAATTATTAACTAATAACCTAAAAATCATAACTATATATTCAAATTTCATAACTATTAAGCAAAAGTTAACTATGAATCAGAAAACCATAACTAAGAGCCAAAAATATGTAACTATTTATTAAAATTCCTTAACTAATTGGAAAACTATAGCTATAACTTGAAAATGACATAATCAGCCCCACAAATTCACCTTTCACACGAAAATTAACTCACACATCCAAAAATTCCACCACTGAACCCCACTAACCAACCCCACCACTCACACGCTCAAACTACGAGTGAGCTTCGGAACAATTGAACCGTCTTCAATCCTGAATTTTATTGTAAATAAGCTCCAACTACTCGTTTTGAGAATAACATGAAGAAACGCTCCGTTTCGTATAAATCCTCAACGCCTCGTTGGCAATTTTCTTACGCCACTTATTTCCCCGGTAACTAGTGGTAAAAGCTGGCCTTCTTTTGAAGGATCTCCAGCCGCTAAAAGTCCTACCATCTGCCAAAATTACATCTACTTGGAACTGCCTATCAATGGTGGAAGCTCCAGCAATCAACATCCATGGCGCGACCCTTTTCGATTTCTTGTTGAATCTTCCAAACATGAAGACTCTGAGCTTCGGAGGAGCCGAGCCAAGATTTGAGATCTGGAGATTGAGGTTTTGACTTCAATTTTGGCTCGATTCTCTCTCTTGGCCGTTGAAGTCGTTTTTTTGAGGATTTCTTCGAGCAAGGAGAAGCGAGGTCGAATTTGGAGTCGTATGAAGGTAATGTGAGCTCCAATTCGAAGAAAGAATCATCGTCGTCTTCGTTTGTTCTTTTGGATTGTTGGTTTCTGGGTTTGTTTTTTTGTGAAATCGAGGAGGATGTTGGAGGAGATTGGGGAAGGTAAGAAGAGTGTGTTAGTGAAGTAAAATGGAAGAAGAAGAAGAAGAGGAGAGAGAGAGAAAGGGGAAGTTGTGAGTTTTCAAGAGAGGAGAGAGAAATGAAGAAGAAAACCGTTGAACAAAATGCTTAGACCAGTAGCGCTTGGGCCAGACGCCAGTGCATGCTTATTTTGACCGGTCTCACGTTAAGACTAACGTGAGACCGTCTTTTATAAGACTTTGTGCTGTTTAATATGGATTCGAAAATAAGGTCGGCAAATAATTGTATATCCTTACAACTTTTCCATTATTTCCTCCCTCGTTCATTATCATTAACTTTAAGGATATAATTGTCTATTTCTCTCCTTTTCGTTTATCCTTAGGTATTAATATGATAAGATAAGGATAGTTCTACTCCTAATTTTCTACTCATGTTCCTCTTTTAATCTTTCATCATCATAAATAACCACTACATTTCTTCCATCTCTTGTCCTCTTATCTCTCTCTCCCTCCCTCCTTGTCAAGGTTTAATTGGTTATCTTGTGACAATAGGGTGACCTTTAATTGGTCTAAAAAGTTAAAGATTAAGGGTCTATATATTCACTTTAACTTATTTTGACTTAAGTCAAAATTAGGTTACACAAAATAAATAGTTTTTCAAATAATTTTAGATAATCTAACATAGAATTAAGAGAATATCATACAATTTAATTTTCAAAACAAACCAAATGAAGTAACTAGAGCCTAAAACATAGGTAACTTCACCCATTGTGGCAAGTTAGGTAACTATGAGGAAGATGAGATTGGTGCTAGAAGTAAGATCAACTCCGCTAATAGTCTTTGTGAATATAATAACACAAATATAAATTTTTTGAGAATATAAAATAATCAAATATGAGGGAGAATATATAAATACATAATGACATATAAGTAAAGTACTCCTAATATAAAATGTTCTTCAGAGTTTATCAATCAGATTGTAAGCACCAATATCTTACCCCTAATATGCATTCTTGAATTTCTAGTAAAACACAAAGTTATGCATGTGTATACTTAGAGGGCTGCTTTCTTATTCCTGGTTACTATTGTAAAATTCAAGTAGAAGGGAGGCTCTGCATGCTGTGCTTGTTAGAAATATGTGGTGTCCCTGGTCAAAAGAAGAACTAAACTCCACCCACATGATGATCATTTCTAGAGGTCCAGAGTTCTTCTCCTTAAATATTGAGGTGCAGATTGTTGGTCATGATACTTGTTTGACATGCTTCTTAAAGATTGACTTGGAGAATTTTCTCAAGAGGATACAATTTCTGAGCAACTTTTTAGTGATTCTTCGATTATGTTCATGCACTTATGGAAAGAATTTTGAATACATTGGTGACAATTTTGTTAAAAAGTTCTTTAAATTTCTTGAGCTTATAGATTTTTAAGTAACAAAGAAGAAAGTTGTCTATGTGCAGCTTTTAGCATGTTCGGACTTTCAGAGAGATCATAATTTGAAGTCATCTGAATAAGATGTCTTATCTATGCGCTTGGTCTTGCAGGTAATTAGAGTCCATGAAGAATTTTTTCTTCCCGGTGAAGTGATCTTGGAGCAGGGAAATGTCGCAGATCAACTTTATGTTGTTTGTCATGGAATGCTGGTATGCCTACATTGTTACACATGTTACTATCTTCCTTTTTACCATTTACTTTTCTTTTTGTGCTGTTACAATTTTTCATAATGAACTACAGATAATGATAGATTGTGTAAGTCTGATTTGATGTTGGATGCAAAACTAAAGCTGTAGCCGATAAAAACAGTAAAAAGTCAGCTTAATGTGTTGTTCTTACTTGTTTTCTGTCTTAAACAAGTATTAGTTTCAGATGGAGGTTGTAGGATTTGACCAATTAGTTGTTGTTCTTGCTTCACAGGAGGAGGTAAGCATTGGGCAAGATGGGTCAGAAATGAAGGTTTCAATTCTTCAACCTAATAGCACTTTTGGACAAATTTCCATTTTTTGCAACATCCCTCAATCTTGTACAGTTCGAGTTCTTGACCTGTGTCGGCTTCTGCGAATAGACAAAAGAGTCATTAAGTAATATTATTGACATATACTTCAATGACGGAAAATAATCTTTAACAATCTCCTTAAGGTAATAAGAGAGCATTCTTTTTCTCAAATGTAGGCTTATTTTATCGGAAGAAACTCAATTTTGTATTAACTTTTGTAAGTTATGTTGATGAAATTTAGCAATTCAACCTTAGCTAGGTACTAAAGAGCACCAATAATATGTTAACTTCTATTTTTTAATGTGATAGGGGAACGATGGAAAATACAACTTAAACCAAGTTGAATCTGATATCGCATCTCACATAAGGAAACAAGAATCAGAACTTTGCTCTCAAAGTAAATAATGTAGCATACCATGGTGATCTATATCAGCTGAAGAGTCTTATCAATGGAGGAGCTGATCTAAAGAGGAAAGATTATAATGGAAGAGTTCCACTGGTAAGATATATTAATATAGATAGTAAATATTTATTGTACTCTCTTGCATTTTCTGCTTAATTAGTCCATTATTTCAAATTGTTGGCATGTGGTTCCTTGTTCTAATCTTACACCTATCATTACCTTTCATTTTCTTCATAGACTTTATCCATTATCAAGAATCTTGTGCTTTAACTTATGGTTCACATTGCCAAACAAAAAGCTTATGAATTAATTGCGATATAATATGATATCATTTCTATGGGATCCATAATGTTAAGTATATGTATAAGGACGAGATGGATTTTCATTGTAATAGGTCTTTCGTATTATTGTGTGTATATATATATAGCGCAAGGCTCTCTATTCCAGGTAAGCCGCGTGCATTCTCATCACTAGTTCTACAAATATGAGTTAATTCATGTCTTGGGGATGTGGCACAATGCTAGAATTTTTGTTGACCTAAAGATTGTATAATCATGAGTTGTGCTTCTTGGTAGTTCTCAATTGCGTACTTGATCTTGAAAATTTTATTGGCCTCAGCATGTCGCCGCATCAAGAGGACATGAAGATATTGTTTTATTCCTTATTCAAGAAGGAGCCGATGTCAATATTTCAGGTGATGTTAGCATTCAACTTCATTGCTAATTGCTATACACTAAACTAGGTTCTTTTGTAACAATGTCACTGATTATTTTTATCAACAGATGATTTTGGAAAACATGCCCTTATTAGAAGCCGTAAAATGGACATGATCAGGTTGCTGCGTTGTTGTACAAAGGAGGAAGAATTGATCTAAAAAATGCTGGATCATCTCTTAGCACAATCGTTCTAAGCGGAGATGTGGAATTTCTTAGAAGGATGATAACCAACGGAATAGACCCGAACTCAGAGATTATGATCTTAGAACTCCACTTCATGCTTGCTTGTTCTCAAGGGTTATATTTGATGGCAAAGCTGCTGGTAGAGGCTGAAGCTAATGTTTTGTTGAAAGACGACAGGTAATAATGGTTCATATACTTTTGGAAGTTTCATATGTAAATCTAAAATTGTCAATTGTGACGAAGTTTTATGTAGTTTATAGTTTAGATATATGTTTTGTTCTTTCACATTGTTAAATTGATTAGGACATTTAAAATCTACATAATCTAAATTGATTAGGACAAGTAAAATGCCATAAGGTACTTTTCATCGTTATGAACTACGAATTTTGCAGATGGGGTAAAACTCCAATGGACGAAGCCCGAATGTGTGGACATAACAATTTGATAAAGCTTCTTGAAGATGCAAAGTTAGCTCAACTGTCTCAATCTTCTGGCGACATTGAAGATATGTCTGGTAATCAAATGGTTAATAATGTTAATATATCTTTCCTCTTAGTCCCAATTTAGTTCTTCATTTTCTTGATTAGGTGTGTCACGATTTAGTTCTTCACGTTTCCGAAATATACTTATAAATAGCCAAGAAAGGACCCACTCTAAACCATCTACCCATTAAATTAAGCCAACAATCCACCAACTAACCTCATTCAACTTGGCTCTCCCCTTTCAACCTACACGACCGCATTTCTTTTAATGGCTCATCCAAAACCTAATGCCCCTTTCACCTCAATTCTCTCTCTCTCTTTCAGCCCATTCCGTTTCCTACGTTACCAGCTTTCTCTTCTCCTTCTTCACGCCTTTCCCGGATCTAGGGTTTGTGAGTTCAAATTTCACAAAAAAACAACGTGGATTAATAATCTACGCCTTCTACGGTGTCAGAAACCAATTTTATTGTGATTTGAGTGAGTCCCAATGTACAGTCCCTTTGTATTTTGAGGGTTTCCGTGGACGATTTAACTCACCAGCTCGAAAACGTCTCTTTTCTTTGCTTGATGAGTTTGATGTTGAGGCAAAAACGGCTAGGGTTTCAAAAAAGAGGTTGAAATTAAGAATTTTTGTTGGTCTTTGCGGTGCTCCTTCAAAGAAACCACCGAGATCTTGACTTTGGTGTTCCAAGCACTCTAGCACATTCCAAGATCCCCCGCCAGAAGGTCGATTAAAGTGACGATCTCACCTAGTGTGGTATAAAAAGCATCAGAAGTGGTTTTGAACGTCCCCTTAATTATTTGGGAAGGTGGGTCCACTCCTTAACTTTATTCTCTGTTTATTTGAATTTTTGTTTTTAATGAACTACTTGTGGGATTTCGTTTGGAAGCATGATTTTGTTTCTAACGTTTTCGGTTGCATGTTTTAGGGTTATGATTTCGGTTAATTATTTTTGGTTCGTTGAAGTTGATTTGAGGAGATTTCACTTGATTTAAGTTGTATATGGATGAATGAGGTTGCTTATACTAGATTTATGCATATTTCACATGATTTTCGTTGATTTTAGTTGCCTTTTGCGATTTTAGTTGGTTTACGTATATTTTGGTTTATTTCATTTTGATTTATACTCGATTTTGTTGATTTAAGTTGGGCGATGGTTCCAATTGGTGGATCCCAGTATATTTTTTTCTTTTATATTATTTCGGTGAATTGGGTTGATGTTGGTTCAAGCGAGGTTACTTTAAGGGTTCGGATCTTGAAAGTTTCATATTAGTGATTTTGTTGATTTAAGTGCAGGGTTCAATATTGCTATTGCATGAAAATTCATTGATTTAAATTGATTTAAGTTGGTCACTAGTAGAATAATTGTTTATTCTTTGCGGTAGTATTCTTTTGGTTTTACGTCGCATACGCGACAATATATCACGCTCAAAAAAAAAAGGTAAAATATAAAATAAGTATATTCTTTCGGTTTCGGTCGAAAACCGCAGCAATATGAGTGCACGGAAAAAAGGCGACTATTTAACCGGACATATTGCGCGGTTTCGGCAAAAGCCCCAAGGCATGGCAATATATGAAAATAATATTAAAAAATAATAGTTGAGCCTAGTGATGCGGTTCTCATATAATCGCGACGATATGCCTTCTAAATCAATAAAAGGGACTGACCCAGGGTTGGCATACATTTCACTCATTTCTCTGGCCGTTTTCAGTCATTTCTCTCTCCTCCTTCATCTTCTTGGATCTACTCCTCTCCCAATTCACCTCTTCCTTTCTCCTCTCCTCCTCTCATTCCAACAAGCTTGCCTTCCTCATTTCACCAAGCTTTTACGCGGTGCTTTGTCAGCGAAAATTTCCAGTGACCGCACGCCGGTCTTCCTTACTCTCTGCGTTCTCCCTCTCTTCCTTCTTCTCTCGGATCCATCCTTCAGCCATCGACCTTCATTTTCGTTCGTCTCCAGGATACGTCTCAAGCCAGTGGTCTCAGGTACTCTCCAGGCCCGTCGTTTGATTAGTCGAGTCATTTGGTCCGAACCTTAGAGCAATTTTTCTCTCCTCTCCTTGTCTTCCGCGACTTCGCTGTGACCCGCGCAATGGCGTCAGTTCGTCGTTCAAATAGCGTCACACCATTCGGGCATCGTTGAACTGGCATTAAGTCTTTGGTTCGTCGCCGAATATTCGTTCGTCGCCTTCAACTTCGTTATCCTTCAACTTCGTTCGTCGGACTTCATCTCCTTCGTCGGCCTTTATTTTTTTATTTTGTATTTTCTTCATTTTTTTTTTTCATTTTAGATCGATGTTTAGGATTTCTATTTTTTGTTTTTACTTTTTGACTGAATAATTTTAGCAGTTTCTATTTATTTTAATTTGATTTCCATTTTAATTTTGTAATGAATATGATCTTTTAGTTTTTGGTATTGGTTACATTTTTTAGGTTTGGTATGTTTCATATTTTCATTTCTTATAATATCAAATGTAAATTTTGTTTAGATAATTCAAAAATCTAGTTGTATAATTTTCTTTGTGAAAATATTGCTTGGAGTGAAGTACTAAAGTATATGACATAAAAAAATGTTATGGAAATTTTTAAAAAAAAAAAACAACTTATTGTTGCTGTTGTTTGGTAAAAACAGCGGCAATA